>JAUZNK010063380.1:0-14687 GCA_035046665.1 Euphysa ruthae
TGTATGTAGGTATGTATGTATGTATGTATGTATGTATGTATGTATGTATGTATGTATGTATGTATGTATGTATGTATACGTGTATGCATTAATATATAGAAAACACTTAGCTTGCCTGGAGATGTAAAAATAATAAATCTTCATCGTAGGGAATTGTGAGCAAAGTCTGCCACAATAATAAAATTTTCTCAAAACTTCTAGCAATGCATTATTATCCGCAACAAAATTTTCTGAGAAAAAACAAAACTGATTGATTTTTGGGAAATATTATTATTTAGCGAACTTTTTTTCACGACGCAAGTGCCTCTTTTTTCCTGGTTTGAATTTCACGTGGCGAATATTAAACCAGTTATTTGAATTTTTATAGATTTAAAGAGATTTCTAAACATCTGAATATCACAACAACTCTTTTTAGACTTTCTAACAGTTTAATAACTTATAACTTTTTTCATACTGCTCAAATAGAATTGCATATTTTTTATTAGACATCATATTCGATAATATTTTAAGTAAACTGCTAGTTCACGTACGTTTCGTAATGGTTTTGTCAAAAAATTTTGTACGATAATGATTTTGCGACAAATTTCGTTAAATCAAAGAAATTCTACAGAAGTCCTCACCTCCCATAATTGATTAATTTTGCTGACCTCAAAATGCACAACATGCACAGCTAGTCCAAATCTCACATCATTTTTGGCTTCTCTGTTAAATTATAGCTAATAGAACTATTAAAATAATGGACATATACTTACAACACATTCTAAACATATCAAAAAAAGACATAAAATATATATTTAGAGCGCATTTCATGACGATCAAAACAGATACTTACAATACATTCCATCACTAATTCAGTTTCTTTCGGAGTCTTAAGAACTTCAGGAGTTTGCATTTGAGTCACTCGAACTTTTTGTATTGCCGGCGTGTTCCTTGGTGCAGCTGGTCCATGACGATCATTTGTAGGAGTAGCTTCTAATAAAAGAGAACAGCGCTATACTTTGAGACGATTAAGTAACTGTAACAGCAGGTCTGCTAGCCTTATTTAAAATTAGTTCTGCTATTTTATTTTTCAGGGAATTGGAATGCCTCATAGGAAAAAATATTTCAGCTAAAATTTTCTTTTAGAAAAAACTTTCCTCACATCAATTACGCTTTCGATGGATGATCATACCCAAAATTTCAAAAATTTAATTCTCTTTTTTCAAGCTTCTTTCAGTTACCTCTGATGCATGTATAAATGTTTAACAATTATATATTTCTCAGACAATATTTCAATCCATTTCAGGTAAAGTTTTTTTGTTAAAAGAAGATGTTTAGTCCAGTATCAAAAATTTCTCCTTACTCTGACTTGTTAAGCTGAATTAACTTAAAGAAAAAATTATTCCCTAATTGGTTTTATGTTTCAACAAAAATTAGCATTTTGAAATGAATAACCAAGATATTTATTTATGTGTTGCTTTTTGGGAAGATTCTTTCTAAATTCTTCAACACTTTATTGATAGAATTTATGTATGTACTAATAATTTAAATTTATTGTGTATTTGTTTGACGAATCATAACTTTTAAAAATTTTTCGAATGGTTCCTGTTAAACGTATTTCTCAAACTTAATTTTAATTTACTTAAGGTAGAAAATATTGAATAGCTATATATATATTACAATGCTTATCACTAAAAGAAATTATTTCTCTACAGATTTAGTGTTTAGGGCAACACCATATCAAAATTAAGGTGTTGAGATTTTAACCTCCCTAACTCAGAATCGGCATTTATCATGTGGCTCAGAGGTAGGTCATACGCTTTACGCGCGCTAAGCCTCCGGTTCGAGCTCTGCTATGGGTGGCCATATTTTAATAAGTTTGACTTTCGATGATCTCCCCCCATTACGGTAAATAAATAATAAAAAAAAAAGTGGTTTGAAAAAGCACATCTAGAATGTTTTTCAAATTTCTATCACTTTCGAAAAACTATTTTTTTTTTTTTAATTGGACATCAGCTTAGTGTTTGTGTCCAAATGACATTCAAAAAAAAAATCAAAAATTAGAATCACCAGTATAATATTAACACAAATATCCTCCAGAGTTCAGCAAAAATTTAACATTATCGAATACGGGGTATAATTCAAATGTTACTTTGTTCGCACAAGGTTTCTTGGACAAAAAAAACCAAAATAATTATTTATCTAATCCATGGAAATCAAACCAAATCTTGGTTAAATTTTCAAATATAACCTGCTGAGAGTTACAAACATGTTAAAACACAATTATCTTGAGTATATTTAAGATAATTATCTTAAAACTGCTTTTCTCTCCTATTTTCACAATATTTATGTTTCTAAAACTTCTTAGAGAGATGTGTGGAAAAAATTTTAGAAACTTCGTTAGAAATCAGATCTATCATTACTGAATTAATTTCTCCATTTTTTACATACTTTCTGTAATTAAATTAAGAAAATTAAAAAATTTTTTTCTTTCCCAGTTATTTTTATATATTGCTACTTCAAAAGCAATCAAAGAAGTTTACAGATTAAATTTTACAAAATGGTCGTAAAAATATCTTTTTAATTTCTGGTTGTAGATAAAAATATATGTTTTTATAATCAGAACTTATATGCGTCCATCCTAACATTCAATTTACCACGACCTGAAATCGCCCCAAAGCTAATTATCTGTCATTTTTGAATGCAAATATCAATTACATGAAATCTTGGAATTTAGTTTCTTGGAATGATTTCAATAGGTTCTTTAAAGTAAGAAAGTCCTTTGTGAACAAATTTTATAGAACGATTAGAATTTAGCCTTTCTATAAACAGATTTTAAAATAAGAATTTATTTCATAAAATTTTAGAGATGATATTTTGATAATTTGATGGGTTTCCAGGATGTACGACAAAAAAAAGATGGCCTCAACATGAAATTAGCTATGCATAATGAAAATTAACAGTTCTGGACAAAAAAAAAAAAAAGGATTTTGGAAAAGTTTATCAATCTTATCAGGCAACGGTGAAATAAAGGGTGGCAGTCTGGATGCTGTGCAAAAACACGATATAGGCAACAGTCAAAATAAGTTAGATTTTCACAACTACTGGGCTCTTCTGTAGCATAGGCGTGCCTAAATGAATAATATACTTAACAACATAGGGCTTATACTTAAATTCCAGTTTCATTCATAACTATAACATCTAACTATAAGACACAACATCAATAATTTGTGTTCAAGAACATCATTATTGCCAAAAAAATATAAAAATATCATTTTATAGTATAGGACTAAACCTTGAACTACCTGTATTTCCATGGAAAACTGAATGTATAGTATAACTGGATATACATAGGAATACCAGCCATCCTTCATACCCGAAAATCATTGAGCATGGTATTCTGCACACCAAAAGATCATCTGCTGTGTCCAACTAATTTTAATGATAGGCAGAATGTTATCAACTTCTATGATGAACTCTTGCCTGTACCTGTACCATAATACCCTAACAATAGGTGGTGATATGAATACACATTTCGATTTAAGTGATCAATAATCAGAATTTCTTCCACCAAACTATAAGCAGTATAAGCAGGGATATTGAAAACAAATATCTGTTCCCAAAAGAGAGGAAAGATTAAACGGGCCTATGCATACCCAAACAATATAAAGGCGCAGTTACATCACATTCAAAGCATAAATTTTGATGATCAAATTGTGAAAGAAAAATTCCAGCAAAGCTTTTTTGCAAAAAGATTTTAAATGATAAGCAAAGCCACGACCAAATTTTAATTGTTCTTAGAAACCAGTTATAACTATTGCAGAACAAAAGGGTGATCAATTCGCTCCAAACTTGATCTACCAAAACTTTGCCAAACAAGCAACGAAATAATGTAATTGATTGAAATAACTCACTATGGAAAATGTGCTGATACGAACTAAATAGTAGCTAAAAGTGAAAAAAATAACCCATCAAAAGTTAATAGCAGCCAATACGAAAATGCACAACCTGACCTCGAACTAGCTTTCCTCATTAAACAACGAAAATAAATAAAATTTGAGATAGATTAACTTAAAAAATCACAAAGTCATCTGATATAATAAAAAATAGATTCTAGAAAAATAGATCAAATATAGGAAAAATGAAATGTTATTGGAGATTTTAAGGCAAAAAAATAAAAAATTATTGAACTTGCTAACGCTAAAAAATCAAATGCTATTGAAGGTGCTACCGCTAAAAAATCTAAAACTGTTGAAGGTGCTCAGGCTAAAAGTGTTTAGGCTAAAAAAAATCTTATGCTGTAATTCTATTAGTTGAATTTTATGAAGTTTTTGACTCACTGATTATACTGTAGAAAATTAGCATTTTAATTGAAACAATGTCACAAAAAAAAAAAAAGCTAAAGTAAAATCCCTGATAGCAACACAGGGTTCTCTAATATTATAGTTGGGATATTGCAACAACAAGACACACTAGCCCCCTTTATATTCATTATATTGCTCAATTTTACAAACGTACTTCAATCGAATTTCATAATAAGTTTTGATTCCACCTGGTAAATTCCAAAAGTAGTAGAACATATTCTGCTGAGAGAATAACGGATTCAGAATTACATAACATACAGTAAAAACTGACCGATCATAAAAACTATTATTTGCCTTGAAGATGCAGCTTCTAGCAAAGGTCTCTGTTATGATTGGGATAACCAAACTCATGTATAACAATTAAGAGTGTCAAATTTACATTCAAAGTGGCAAACAGCTAATAAAAGTAGAGAACATCACATCAAAAAAAATTTTCAAAGCACGAATTGCAAAAGATATGAGTATCCTTGATAAACTAAGAAAATATGGAAATCCAACCAATAAGACAATATGAATTTACAGAAGTTTGAACAATAACAGCAGTTCAAGCATATACTGGCATCTCTATCTTGTTTCGAAACATGGGCCCAAAGAATGAGAATTTTCTGCAAGTAGCCATATGAGGCAAAAAATATCCTCTATGGTCCATTAATTGATAATTCTTCAAGGTACAGACCAAATATCTTCTATTATAGGCCAAATAGCGAAAAAAGATATGGTCCTTTGAATTAACAAATTTCTAAAATTTATATTTTGGTCCAAAATGAAATTTTGGTCTTGGGAATAGACCCGAAAACATCTTAAAACATAAAACATAAAAGTAATGACAGATAATATTTTCAAACAAGTAAAATCAAAAAACAATTTCTTGAAGGACATTGCAAAATTTTATTTTTTTGTTTTAAATTGGACTTACTCTTTATAAGGTAAAAGATACGGTCTTTCATCTCCGTGTAAAATTTTAAGATAAGGTAATGTACATATTTTGATTAAAAAATTATTGTTTTTTGGCCCAATAGCATTTGCAACATGATCAATTTATTAAAAATAATATTTCCTAAAAAAAAAAAAAAAAAAAAAAAATTCAGCGTAATCGTTGGGTAACTTTTTAAGAACAATACTGATTTTTGTCACTTTTTTGTCATAATTTGAGCTCAGGCCAAAATAGGAATTTTCAGCAGGTGGAGGTACTGGTTAAAAATACTTCCTAAGGTCCTTGAATTTCATACAAAATTTCCAAAAAAAATTACCGAAGGGATTTATTTTAGGCATAGAATGACCATATATATTTGGGCATACTCGGTTTCAATTCCAAAACCAAAATTTAAATTAAGGCAATGTAAACCTGAATTAAGACAATTTTACAATAGTCATTGCATAACTAATAAGGGTTACACAAAAACTTCCTTTAGCGATTTGCCAAAAATCATTTTTCTAATAATCCCTCTAGATTCATATAACAGTGATTAATTTCCCACAGCATATATATTTACAGTATATGTTTATTTAACACATAATTGATTTAGAAAATATTTAGCCAATGAATTTTTTCACAAGCAATCAAGATAATTTTAAACCCCAGTATTATCTAGTAACAGTTCTTTATAATTTACTTTAAAGACCATAATTCTAAATTAATCTTATTATCATGAAGTCTACAATCGCAAAAGAACTTATTCACAAAAAGAAGCCTGGGTACTTTTTAAAATTTTATTAGAAAGTTGATTAAGTCTTTGGGTATTGTATGTTGCTTAACTTGCTATAGCTTATACAAAAAAATAAATGTATGCCACAAGAACCTGTGCAGAAATTCTTTCCCGTTGGAGAATATTCAATATAGTATACTGGCATAGCAATAGTTGCCATTGTCTATCAAAGACTTTTTAATAACAAATATTATATAATAGCTGTATAACCGCTGAGATTTGGCTAACTGGTGCACGTAGGATCTTAGGATGTGGCAACCTTAAAATAGAGTCTAGAATTAAATAAAGACAATTATATAACAACTATATATAAACAGATATTACCTTGACACAAAGAAGAAAAGAAACGAAAGTGAATTTACTTGCTGTTTTTTGATTTATGTATTTCAAATTTACTTGCTGTTTTTTGATTTATGTATTTCAAAGTAAAATATAATGAATTCGGTTTCTTAAATTATTTCAAATCAGCAAAATAGACCTTGGCTTTCGGTAGCACTTTACCCTTTATTTGTATTATTCGGCCAGAACATATTCTGCCTGCTTCATGGAATAAAAAAGAATATAAAAAATGAATAAGAATAATAACAGTTCTTATTATTCATTTTTTTAAATGACCAATCAAAAGCATTGAAAATATTGTTGAATGTTTGTAATAATATTGCTAAACCCAACCATTGAAAATATTTAATATTGTTATAATTATCCAATCGTTGACGTTGCATTATCGCTACTTCAAAATGTAAATACATCTAATGAGCAATTAAAGATTGGTTAGTTTGTTCAAATCCAAGTATAAAGGTGCTTCATTAAATGATATTATTACAGAGATAATTAAATATGTTATGTCGTTATTATTTCATGAAACTTGTTCAAATATTTTTTCTCGTTTGCATTTAAAAAATTATGCAATTAACTGCCAATATCACTAACTTTTCACTAATTCTGTGAACTATATTTCCCATATCAAAATAAAAATTATAAGCTAACCATTTCGATTATCTGTTGGTTGAACAACTCCTTCTGTAAGTTGAGGACTTACATATTTACTCAAGTTTTCTAAACTACCACCTATAGGTCGCTTAACTGAGATGGGACTTTCTGGTTGTGGAGGAGAAGGATAAAACTCTGATTTAGGTCTTCGTCTTTCTTTCAATGGGGTGGAAGCATTACTTTCCAGTGAATCACTGTATGCTAAAGGATTGTGACGTAACGTTACCTCCTGGTCTGTAAGAGATAAATCCTGACGACTACGTGAAAGTAATCCACGAATTGGACCAGCTGGACTCATCATCGCAGTATCAACCGAAGTGAACTTTCTGCGAAGAGCAGATTTTGGGCTGCCTTTGGTTGATTCTTCACCACTTCCAACAGGAAGTGAAGATTTCTATACAAATTTATCAAACATAATATTAACATTTTTCTTTTTTGAGAGACATCACCTTCATAAGTTTACAAGAACTTAAGCAATAAAAGATACAATAACAAATCAATTATAACATTAACGAGCTTTCAATAACAAGCAATGAAAATAATGTAAGTCCCACTTGATAAAATTTCTTAAATCTAAAATATGCCCAAATCAATTTCAAAATTATTACATCATGATAATCATAATATTCTATAGCATTGTATGAAATTCTTGAAAAAAAAACAGAGTGAAAAAATTATTATTGATTGAAATAACTAATTTTATAAATTAATTATCTATTATTTTATAATTTCTAACTGATTTTATTCCCTTTGTAAACTTTTAAAAAAAAAGTTTAACAGACAGTATTAATTATTCAACTACTTAACCTTTTAAGCGTAACCGCTGTAATAAAATGGCAATACTGTTTTGCACAATATCAGTATTGCCATAATAATAAGCACCAAGGGTGTGTGGTGGTTAAAGCCTCAGTTTATTAATAATATTTGCCTAATACCCTTCAAACCTGGAAATTTTTCAATCTAGAAAGTTCTGCGGAACTTTTAAGCCCAAAATAACTTCTTTACAGTGATTATGTCAACAATTATTGCATTTTAAAAAAAACTAAAATTGTCAATGAAAAAACGGTTGTATTCTGCAAAAGATGTTGCAGACAGATGTTGAAGAAGAGTTTGTCATTGCGTCACAAAGAGATGTATACTTGTATATAGAAATATATATCAGTAATTATTCCACTATGGCTATACATGCATGTATATGTATAAGAATAAATGTGTATGTATATATATATTTGATTCATTAGTTCTCAAGCAAAAATGAAACTAGGTGAAAGCGGCTGCTTCACTATAAAACTCATAAATTACATTTTAAATATATTTTCCAATCATCTAAAATTATTTCTGAATAATTTAGAAATAAACTTAATATGTGCCTGTCTTGTAACTGCCCAAGGAAAAATAATATGAAATATATCGTCTACAGATGGGGATTAGTATTTTTCACTGAATGTGTATCCGATCAATAGAAAGGATCCGCACCACGAGGGTTAATTATTTCCAGATATATTTAGGTATGCTTATCACTGCATTTATTTAAAATGTACACATATTCTTAGCATTCTGTAAGTAAAAAAGTATCTGGCAAAATAAAATATAAATATATATATATTCGCCAAAGCATAACTTTTTTTACTGTTCTTTTTTCAAATAAGACTAAATCAAGATCTTTTGGCAAGTATGGAAAAGAAAATTATCCTCTAAAAATCTTTTTTTTTACAAATCATAAGAATGACTATAGTTACTTTGATGGTGTTTACTCCCTTTCCCTCAAACCCCACCCCTAAACGTGAACAAATGTTGGTTCAAAGTGGCAGTACTTACCACATTCAAAACCTTAACATAACTTAAGTCTTATATAATATTTGCTTTTATATATATATTATATATTTGCTGCATATTTTTTATTGCCAAACTCTTTATGAAAATATTTTGGCCCTTTGTCATCTCTTTTTTTTCCCCATTTTTTGAAAACTCTATGCAAAATTCAGAAAACAGCAATAAACAGTAAAAGAGGGGCTTTATATCGCTTTGAAACGTTTGATAAAAACAATAGTGGAAAAAAGAAAACTCTTACTTTTTTTAAAGCAACCTTCTTAAAAAGTTTTGTTGTTCCTCGCCATATCCCATTCTTCCTAATTAATGAATAAAAGTAAACAAACATTTTAGCAAATTTTGATAGGTATTAGATTGGTAAGTATTACATATCACCTCAAAATTTATATTATTGCTATTTTAGATATATTTTTATGACTATAATATTGGTGTGGTTAAATAAATCATTTGTTTTAAAAACAAGTATAAAGTTGATGAAACAACTCACTTTTTATTTCCAGAGTCTTCTAAAGACTTCACTCTCTCTGATAATTTTTCACGATCTCTCTCCAATCCATATATGTGATCCCTATCAAAATGAATGAGCACAAATAATAAGAAAAACACAATATAATATTTACCAAAAACAACAAGGTAATTTCAAATCTAACTTTATTTAGCCCAGTTGAGGGAGTGGTGATAACTTGGGTGTGTTATATACAGATCTGAATTTCTATGATTTTACAAAATAGAACCCCAGTGAGCTTTTTTTCTTTCTAATTAGATTGAAAACCGTGAGGATCTATACTAAGCAACTTTTCAGATGCTGAATACTTTGGCTTCATTACTTCCAAGATTTCTCAATTTATTTCCTCACTGTAATTTATGTTTTATATATTGTCACTATGACGACAGCTTTAAGTAAGCAAAAAAAATGGGCATGTTATGACAATATTTTGCATACACCTTTAATTATATTTATCAGTGTGTAAATTTTTATTAAATGTCAAAGTTAGTCTGAGTGAATGTCTAAAATAAACCAAAAATTTGGATTAATATTGTGTAAATTACTAGAATTTAAATATTCGTTTTTTATACATCAGACGATCTAATTTTTTCATCTTTTTAAAGATATTTTACAGATAAGTGCAAATTTTACTTATCACCAAACTCCTTAAAACCCTTCAAACATCCTCCTCCTCCTCCTTCTATGATTTGTGGCACTTATCTAATATTTCAAGCAGGTAGTCATTGCATCTTCTATGAATTTCTAAATCAAAGACTTTATAAAGTCACCTAGTATCTTTCAAATGGGATTAAATTACATCCTACCCTACTTTGTTCTGTAACTTTAGCCAGAATCAGTTTCTTTCAAAATGGGCTGCTATTGAATCACATCAAACAGATGATTTATTTTATCGGCTTTTATCTGTGTAATATATCTGTGAAGTAGTATTACTCTTAGTTTTTATACTTTTGTATAATTATAATAAATTTTGGTTATTATTTGACTTTATATCAGACTAAATAACAAATGATAGGGCCATTCCTACTAAATGTGCTTCAAAAGCACCTACTTTAAATACTAAGGAGACTTTGAAAGCGATGAAATTTTAACAGTTGATCGTTGCATATATGCTTTTGATGGTGAAATTGATACAGCAGGTGTATCTGTTAAGAAAGAACTCCACTTATATGTGAATACCTTCTCATTTAAAAAAAAAAACACAAAACCCAATAACACCAACCCTCATTTTGATTCTATAAATTTTAGTGTGTTTATTTGACAATGATGATATTAATTTGGGCTCAAATTAGGAATATCAAGTCATTTTCAAATCAAGTTACAGATAAATTATATGTATCAAATGAAAAAAAGAGTATATGGTGTAATTTCCAGGAAGTTCTCAACTGTCTCAACAGTTGCTACAGTTTAAAAGTTCTGACTGTTTTCATGAAGGTGGGTCAAAAAGTGTAAAATATTTCATCATAATTCTACCAAAAGAAAATAAAAATAACACAAAATTTGACAGATGCTAAAAACAATATTGAGACAAAAATCTTTTAAAATTGCACAAGGGATCTAAATATAAACATTTAAGAGGTTTTCCAGAGGGTAAATTTTAACACATTAAGCCAACTTGAACAAAACATTTTTAACAGGTAGATACTAAAAAATAATTTTGAGAGAAAATAATAAAAAATGGCCTTTGAGCCAGCAAAACAAATTCTTTTTAACAGGAACATCTAGACGCATATTTACCACCCTCAAATTTCAACCTATATGGAGGATAAAAAGACAGTAGATTTAATCTAGCACTTTTTCAAGGATACTAAATGCAACAAAACAAACAGCATAATCTTATCTGGCAAATTGTTTATATCTGTACCCACTTTTACTTTCGTAAAAGTTTCAACAACTTAATTTTATCTGAGACTAAATAATTTCAGATCGGCTCTTCAGACACTTCAAGCTCAAGAGAAATCCATGGAATTTAATATGTCTAAAACCTGAAAAAACGTTTTGAATTTAGAAAATAATATAGATATCCTGCTCATGTTAGGCTTCATTTTATAAAAATAGCTATATTCTGGTAAACTTTCTCAGTTTACATTTTTGTCTAGCGATTTTTTTTTTCTGGAACAAAAATATTTAAGAACGCTGTGAAATAAATATCGTTAGGGTTTCATTATGCTTATTTAAACATATGCAATATGATGTGTTACGTGTTCCTATTAAAGTCACTGTTGTCATCATTGTTTTACTCTAAAGAATTTAATGTCAAAGTTCTGACATCAACTCTGAAAATTTGACAATTTTCTTAAACAAAAGAAAAATTAGATTTGTTTAATATCTGTACTACAGTATTTAATGAAAAGCGAATTAAAAATAAAGGCGTAAAATTTTTATTGAAAATGTTTACTTCTGGAATGACTGGTGTAAAATGTGGAACCGTATAGTACTGATCTCTTGGAAAGTAAAAAATAAAAAAAATTTTTTGGTTTAAAATCGCTTTGCAAGAGGGTCGGTGGGAAACGTATTAAAATATCAAGTGATAATTAAACCACTGCATTGCTCTGCTTTAACAAGACAGGGAGTTATCGTTCACTTACATGAGATATGGTTGTCTGGATGAGCAGTTAAGGCTTTCGACACAGACACCTATAGGAGTCAGTTCAATCCCACTTCAAGATCAATTATTTTCTTAACCGCAAAATTCAAATGGGAGCTCTAAGTACACCAGATCAAAACCTGTTAAACTTTCTGGAAATACAGTTTATAGCCTATTTGTTGGCTCCCGAGTTAAACATAAATACAGATAAACAAAGGAAATGCATTTGGCAATAAACAGAATAAACTTAGCTTAAGTTAATGAGGAAATGTTCAGGGGCTTTTTTCTTAAAATTTAAACCTGATACAAAGCACTTTGCATCAATTATCTGTTACCTGATTTTATGTCTTATCAGCCAGACACAGAGGCTATTGTTAACAATGCCTTTACAATTAATTGGGTTAACCTCTAATTCTATTGCTTCCATCTTTTTCCTTGTGTTATTCGAAAAATTATGACTGATAGATGCAAATGTTAACTATTAGTTAACTTTTGTTATTTTCCCTAGTTGAATCCAACTATACTCGCCAAACCACCCAAAACAACTACACCATTTTAACAAAAAAAACTTCATCTCTTAGCTTGTGTAGAGTGAACATTTCTCAAAACTTGAAAATATTGCTGGATAGCTTGTGGTTTCCTGGAAAAAGCAACAATGCATATCAAAAATTCGAAACGTGATTTGGCTGTTGCAAAGTAAAGTGCTTGGATCCTTCAAATCATTCAACAAATTATATATATTTTATTCTACAAAAAGGGAGTTCTCATCATTAGACACTTCTCAAAGTGCATTTTATTCAGTTATCACCAGAAAAATGGTCTTAAGTTTGGACAACAACCTGTTATTAAACAACTACTTTGTGGCATATATAAAAATAGACCAACTTTTCTTTATTATTTTATTACTTAAAATGTTAACATAGTCCATAAAAATTTTTGTTGTCAACTTCTTAAAAATTTCTAGGTCTCAAAGGCCTTAGATACTTCCAATACCATTATGCTTTTTAATGAACAATGTAAGAGATCCATACTTTGGAAAAAATTTTTGTTAAAAAACTACCTATACAATCATGCCATAAAGCTCACCAAAGTCTTCTGAAATTTGTAGCATATGCTAAATATGCAAAAAGCTGCACAATAAATAACTTGAAAGAGTGATTAAAGCGTAAAATTAAATTTCAAGGTGATGACAGTTGTTTTCAAGTTTCATAAATGGTAAAGTCAGCTTCTATCAGGAGTAGATACAGGCATATTTCCTGCATATTCTACTAAAGCAGCCACCACCTCAAAAGCGAATTTCTCTGACTGATATAAGTAAAGCAAGACGGTGTTCAGGAAACTCTGTTATTATTAGTATAAGATTAGTTATTTTTAGGATGTTTATATAAAAAAATCTTATCGTCAACATTATTCTGGTTTTAACAAAGCATTAATTCACAATATTTCTGAGGTTTACCTCTTGATTTGTTATCAAACTTTGCTTTGAAGTCTCGTAGAAATTCTGGCCAAAGTTACAAAACTGAATGGGATAAATTACAAAATATAACTATAAATACAAAAAATTAAACAAATAGCATATATTATAATCATGTCACACCCATATGACCTTGGCTGAAAAAAATAAAATTAGTCACATTGTTCATAAGCACATGAGAGCATTATTTAAACATTAAATAGTAGACATACGAGAAAATTCTTTCATCATCTAAAAACTGCTCACGTGATTGTAATGTCGACATCATCAATTCTTGATTCTGAAAGAAACACAATTTTTTGTATTATCATTCCATTATGTGGTAGATTTGAAGTTTTGTTTGCATAGAACAGAAAAAAACCATACAATTGCTAGCAATGACTATAGCTAACTACTTTTCTTTTAACCAACAGTCAGGCGTATATTTCACAGCATTCAGAGAAAATACTCATTGAATATAACAAGCAATTTATTAAATAGATCAATAGGTTAAAATAAAGTTTTTATTAGAAGATTTACAGCAAAGAGCTTTACTATTAATGGCCGATTTTTAACACATAAATACAAACATATTGCGTATCAACAGTATTACTTCACAATATAATTATAATCTTCAAAAAATTCTGACTCGCCAGCTTAAACTTTGACTTCACAGAAATACATTAGAATTACTAGAATGAATTAGAAAGAATCACCTGCCCTAAAATCTTATTAAGTTGCTCCATCAAAGCTTTGTTTTCCTCATCAAGTGTTCCATTCATTTGAACTAAGACCTATAAAAAGAGCAAAGTATTGACTAGATGTGGGATGCATGAAAAGATGTATTTCACTTAAGAGTGCACATGGAATGCATGACAACATGTATTTCACTCATGACAACAAGTGGGATGCTTGACTACATGTGTTTCACTTATGGTTACATGTGAGGTGCATGACTACATGTATTTCACTTATGAGTACATGTGGGATGCATGACTATATGTATTTCACTTATGACTACATGTGGGATGCACGATATATCTATTTCACTTATGAATACATGAATTTCACTTAAGAATACATGTGGGATGCATGACTACATCTATTTCACTTATGACTACATGTGGGATGCACGATTATATCTAATTCACTTATGAATACATGAATTTCACTTAAGAATACAAGTGGGATGCATTATTACATGTATTTTACCTATGACTACATGTGGGAAGCATTTCCACAAGTATTTCACTTATGAGAGCACACATTTATT
>JAUZNK010063390.1:0-14686 GCA_035046665.1 Euphysa ruthae
ATTTATATCGTAGCAAGCAAAGCGCATTCATTCAGCCGTATAAATATAAAAAGGTTTCCAATTAAAAATAATTATGAAAATATATTGGTCAAGTGAAAGTATAAAAGGTGTATATGCAAAATAAAACATTCCCTCCCGCATACCACCCGTTGCACCCTTACCCCCTATGTACAATAAAAATAAAACAAAATGAGGTAAAATCGTAGCAATAAACAAGCGAAGCTTTGCCACGACTCCATGCCCCCTTATAACGTTCTTGGAATTTCGTACTAGTGTCTTAAAATTAAAGTTAAAAATGTATCATCAACAAAAAGAGCGTCATAATGCTCTTGTCTTATCAAGCAATGTTTTTTTCAACAATATATTACCCTAACATTATATAGCTATACAATAAAAATAATTTTTAGGAAACAAAAATAAAGCATCTATATATGAAAATTTAGTTGACTTTTAGCGAAAAAAACGAATTTAATTTATGTTCAAAATCGATTGGTCGATCCTCTGGTTCCAGATATTTCCTTTTCATTATTCTGCTCAAATAAGAAATTAATGCACATTGTTCTTCAAACCTCGAAAGCTTCTTTTTATACTTCAACTTCACATATTCGCTGGATTTTGGGTTATACGCTAATATAGAACAGATAAATGAAATAAAAAATTAACAAATAACTTAATAAGTAATCAAACCTAAGATTACACTCTTTTATAATAGGCCTACGATGTGTTGGATTAGCTATTTTCGCTCTGTCTACATCTATAGCATCAGTATAGACACTTTAGAGTGTAAGCTTTCACCTCATCGTCTATTTTGATTAAGAAAATGGCTTGACTAATCAATTGCTAGTCAAGCTTGCCGGATCAAATTAACTATTAACTATTAACTGAAACTATCCAAAGCTAATTTTATTGATTTTTGTCTTAATTAAAAACGATCAATCCAGTTTTACAACATTTTCCTTCGACACTTGAACCGAGTTTGGCAATTTCCAGGTGGTTTAGTCAGTAAATGGGAAGGTGAGTTCCCCTATCTATTTCTATCGTTTTTCCTTTTAAACTTCCTTCTCAAAAAAAAAAAAAAAAAAAAAAAAAAATAATAATAATAAATAAATAATAATAATATTCAGGCGCAATGTCTGAAGAAGATATAAAAGCACACAAGTACTTAGGAAAACTGACTCTGGACACTCCTCTCTCCTTGGATAATTGTTCTTGGCTGAAAATATGAAAATTTGCCCTTCCCCACGATGAGGTCAATTACACATGTTTGCAAAATTTTTTTAAAATTATTTCCCTGGTCACACAAACGCATCATAAAATCAAAAAAACGTTAATCCTGATTTTTATGAAAGAACCAAGTTAAGTATAATAGAATTAGCCTCAGATAACAAGGTTCGGTATACTTCGTCTGTTTTTTTTTATACTTCAAATAAAAAATTACAATAGTTAAAGACATTACAAGAGCAAAATTGGGCCTTTAACGTGAAAAAAATATATAACTCACTTGTAAGGGCTTGCATAAGAAACATAGCTAAAACTAATATAGACATTTCGGTTGCATGATATACAGCGCCAATCGCTTATTATTTAACCAAATTAGTGTCTCTATTTTTACAGAAGACGATGATTTTGAATTAAATACCAATAGAATTTCAGACATCAAACACTCCCATTTTTTTTGTTAAACTCTGAATATATAATTTTTGCTGTTTTGAAATCTTTGGATATCGATAGTTTACGAACGTGTCGTTAATAAACCACAGTGTCCTGCATGCTCATTAAAAAGCAAAGCTTATATTCGACTAACTTGGCTCAAATGAAAAATATGTGATGTTCATTGCAAGCCATAAAAAGCCACGTAACTTTATGCGTAGAAATGTACTTTCAGTCAGAAGGCGTAGCGCTGTCATCCAGAAACACCCAGATCAATTGATTGGGAAACTTTTATTGTTTTTTTTTTTTATTTCAATGCTTCGTAAAATCTATGCGGTGAGTGGCAGAGAGACAAAATATGCTAGGGACCAAAAATATCAGTAGATAAAGAAGCAAAGAGTTATTTTTGGAAACTACTGGTTACGAAAAAGCGCTTATTTCAGTCTGCCTGACAGTGAGAGCTAATGTGTTTGGGACTTTATGAACCATTTTAGGTATTGTAATATTGAAAATATATCGAGAAAATTAATCAAATCTGCATAGACCGAATACTAGAGGCTCTGTGATAGACTTAAATAGACTAAACATATACCAGGTCAGTCATTAAATAATTATTTCTTATAGGAACTCCTCAAATAACATGGCTCGGAGCAAAGATATGGTCGAATCTCAAATGCATATATGACATTTTTCCTATAAAAGCTATTGAAATGAATGAATTTTAAAGCCTAACCAACAAAAAAACAACTGATATGGTAAAAGGTATGAGGCACAGAAAAAAAAATTTGAGTGGAGCTAGAGCGATGTTGGTCAAATATATAGTAGTGAGGTCATTTACGTGTTACCAGCTGGACACATATTTAGCAGTAGTAGGTAAATCTAACAGGATCTTTCCGAAATTTTATATTAGGTTTAATATCAATAAATCATTATTGTAAGTTAAATATTTTAAGCCCTACTGGGTCAGAGTTGTCGTCCGAGAATGAGTTAAAATTATTTTCACTATATTAGTCCAAGTAAATCCTGTCAAAAACATTGGTATTGTGCTAATAAAGATAAAAACATGATTTTTTTTTTGGAGACATGCCTTAGTTATATAGTTTAATGGTTATATAGCTTATATAATAATAAAACTTAATAAAATGAAACTCTGATCCACGTCAAAAACACTGATTTTGTGTATTTTACAGACCAGAACAGTTCTGAGAGGAAAATAAATAATTCGTTGAAAATACTTGTAATGTATACCATCAGAAAGATATCTATAATAATAACCATAAATTCTTCATTTTTACAAATATTTATAATATTTTTAATCAAAAATTTTCAATGATCGCCACCATGCCAACTACCATCAAAAGAACGAAAAACAACTCGCCGGACCCGAACACAACTTGACGGAACGATATCGATATTTTAAAGATATTCATTGGAGGGTTTTAAACAATGACATCGTTCTTGATTGATGTTTTTAAACAATAGGCAAGTAGAATGATACCATAATATATTGGTTAATCTTTTTTATATACGTTATGAAGAAGTTCTAGGCCAAAGGCAGAGCGCTTGCTTAGCACGCGGGAGGCACGAAGATGTATGCCCTGGTCCTCCAATTTTCTTTATAAGTTAAATTTCTTTTTACTTTTTTAAACATTCCTTTTTAAATGCACCAATTAGTTAAATCTTTGCGGGTATAAAGCAACCATACTTTGTTAATGGGGTCTAGCTCAAATGGCAGAGCGCTCCTTTAGCATGCGAGATTCGACTAGTCGATTCAATTATTCGGTACGATTATTGATTCGAATTGTACGTTTAGCGTGTGGCCAATAAAAAATAAAGCTTTCGAACTAATTTGTTACAGAAAGCCCCACAGGTTTGGTTCTGGTGTATTTAGAGCTCTTATTTGAGCTTACGGTAAAGAATATAACCCACAATTGTAGGATTCGGAAAGGTACGGTGATCGATGCCCCGGTCTTCCAAATTTCTTTTTACTTTTTAAGATTTCTTTTTAAATGCTAAATGCACGAATTAGCCAAATCTTGGCGGGGATACAGCTAGTATCAAAACAATGAACATGTTTGCTAAAATACCATAGCCTTAAAATTTTCTCAAAAAAAGTTACAGCACATTATTTTTCTATAATAACCAGGGGTTAAGCTAGTTTTTAAAACATAAATAATTCTGTATTAAATTTTGGTTCTGGATTACAATAAAATTAGACAGAAAGTGAGGAAGAATATTTTTTTTTATTATTATGTTCATATGATATCGTATTCCCTCTAATAAGCGCCACGGCGCTTATTAAATTTTTATGCTTTTGGGTGCGGCGCTAATTAGAGTTTGTTATTTTATATATCTCAAAAGTCATAAAATAAAGACCCAAATATTTGCAACTTCTTTGTTTATTTTTAGAAAAAACGTTAATCTATGTCTATATCTTCCGTGGACTTCTTCTGAGGTGAAAGGGCTCACATGCATCTTCTACATCCGACTCAGGTACTCAGTTGAATGGATTTTCTTCTGGCTTTTCATCTGAGATAATTTGCAAAGTCTCTTTCAACATGGTGGATAAGTCCGAAAAAAATCCTACCTTATTGAAATAGTGAATTGACTGATCCTCATTACCATGACGATAAGCTCTTTGCATAATTTGCCCATCCTTCTAATACCCATTCCACAATTTTTGAAGGGCTTTCATATCCCCAGCCTGAGTATATTGGTAGGTGACAGACCTTAGCCACGCATCATACTCAGAGATAACATGAGATTTAAAAAGCTTGTTCTAAGATACATCCAGAGCTTGGATATAAAATTTGCAACCACCTGGAACAATAACAGAATCGACGTTATATCCTTTTAATAACCCTCGAACAGGCTGCATCACGCGACACTGAAAGTAATCCCATGCCAATAAACGCTTGTCGAATGAGAACCTTCCAATTACTGAGCGAACAAACTCCAGGGTCAAACCCTCATTCATCCACGCGTTTGGTGATGATGCAACTACGCACTTTGAATTCTTCGTTGAAAGCCTTGCATTCGCTCTTAGTACAACCAAAGATAATGAAAGGTTTTCGGCGTGTCCGATCAGCTTTCGCAGTCAAACAGACAGAAACTTTCACTTTCTTATGACCACTCGCGGGTCCTTCTTTCTTCTAAGTCAAATTTTTTAGCCGCCCCTCGATTTTAACTGCTCTTTGCATATTTGACAACATGCTTTTTAAAATCCAATGTAAATGACCTTCATTTTAATCCTTTATGAGATATTTCTGATGATATGTTACTACTTTTCCTTGAAACCAATTTTTAGCGAAGCAAATGCTTTGCAATAAATTTATGTAGTGTTATGTTTACGCCTCTCTTGAAACGAAAACGATAGAAAAAATCTTCAATCACTTTTACTCTAACAATGTCTTCAATGCAAAAAAAAGCCAAGTGTGGCGAGATGCCGAGCACGAGTATGCTCGTGGCCTCACACGGAAAATTCTGTTTTATCATAAAAATATATTTTTTTATGGATGCGCAAGTCAATAACGCTGTTAAAAACATCAAAACAAAGGGAAAACTTTAATGCACAATATTCGTAAACGAGAGTATGAAAGGAAATGAAAATTCTTTATTTGATCCGATCAAATTCAACCAGTTCCACTTTTGAAAACCTCTGCACCAAGGAAAGTAACTAAACTCTAATAAAGACCAGACAAAATCGCTAAAAAATAATTTTCATTTATTTCCCCAGTTGTACATAATTTGCCAAATATGAGATGGAAACCTCGATGAGTTTTTCCAGCACGAAAATCAAGCATTTCCACTTTCACTATCGAAAAATAGGGAGATACTAACTGGAAATAATAGTCCAGTAACTAAATGGTCTTTTTTTTACCTAACCTCATCTTGGAGGGTATTATGCAATTTTATTGACTTAATATGTTATTTTGGTCTTCCTGGTGAAATTTTGAAAATTTGCCAAACTGGTTTGGCTGTGCAAAATTTTTACGGACCTAAAAACTAAAATTTTATTTTGCCTAAATGTGGTCATGCCATACATCATTTTATTCAAAATTTATTGCTGATTTCAGAATTAAGGTAAGACATTGTGTAAATTAATTATTTAAGTATATTAACGGAAATTGGCCGACTAGCTTTTTTATAAAATTTTATACGAATTTTATATGTTGTTTATGTTATTTCGAAAATACGTATAATTTCTTTAACTTCAGCAATGCCTACCCTAATTCTCAAAGAGTACACTGAATAATAAATGTATTTTAAAAAGGAAGGAGACTTAATGTGATAGAATCAAGCAAACAGAGGAAAGTTGATCTTCACCTCCACATCAATAGTTTTTCGCAATCATATCACAATTTTTGCTTCACATGATGTATATGCCATCAAAAGAAAAAATTGAACTTCTAAATAACAAAAAAAAAGCAGAGCAGAGTTCAAAAAAAGCTAAGCATAGTACAAGTAGAAGGTGAGGTTATGGAATTTGTCTTACAAGAACACATTTGTGATGAAAACCTCTGTACGTACAATTTCATTTAGCGTAACTGCTGCTTGAACTTACACGCCTTTTTATAGGAACACTTATCTTCAAAAAAAGCCTTTAATGTTCTTAAAATCAAAATTTCCGACCCTACTAATAATTCCTATGTTTGGGTATGTTTTTATATCGCATGTATTTCAATTAGTAATGCTTTTTTTATCATTGATTCTATTTATATGTGACTTTGCATGTGCTATTGAACCTAACCCGAAACATTCCGGCCATTGGAATAAACATAAATGTGTGCTATGTAGAACCGCAGATCTTGAAAAAATTTAAATCCTATTTTTTACTTTTAGGTATTATAAAGCCTGCTATGTGCAATACGTCAATCCTAAAAATTTTAAACCTCCCACAAGTAAGGTACTCGGTGGTGATGATGAAGATTCAAATGAAAATGTTGTAAATGAAGCTGTTTCAAAAGATATTTTATTTAATTAAGAGACTTGGAACTCTGTTGAGCTTAATGAAGTTTACTTGGCATACGGTGGCCAACAAAATCTAATTCAAAAGCAGTTATCCACCACTTGATGGAAAGTCAATTTTACAATCTTGTAGCGAAACTATTTTGTTGCTATTAGCCAAAATTTCACCATCACATTCAAATTCATTATGTTCTGCATTGGTGGCAAATATGTTTACCAGTGCTATCACGTCAAATCCCTCGATGTTGTCAATTGCTTTAGAACTTCTATCTCGAGAAAATAAAACAATTGAGCAGTTGTATGCTTTTAGGGTGTCAGCATCATATGACGAAATTAAAAAATACAAAATATCTGCAGCTGCAAGTGCAAACGTTTCTGATCATTGTCTGGATGCTAAAAAGGATTAATACAGAGCATATGTGAAAATTACGAAACCAATATATCACAAAACGGCTTTAAATCAACACATACCCTTCCTACAATCATTGCAAAGCCTATCTACAATGATGTTGAAGATAGAGAAACAGTTCCAAGGCTCAAAAAAGGGAAACTTTAAAGTTTTAAGCTCAACACAATTGACACAAAAACGTAAAAAAAAACTGTAAGAGGCTGAAAATTATTATATCTTATTAAAAGGTGCATCGCCTTTAAAAGTTCTATGACGTCAAATTTGGGCTGGTTCATGAAGCAATTGAAAAAGACTTTGAATCAAAAAGCTTTTGACTGCAGAAAGTTGTCCAGACTTCAATGGATATAATACTAGAGAAATTCGAACATCTGGTAAGAAATATGAACCTAAAATCAGAGTTTATTGGTCTGTAACCTTTGCATGATACGACACCATCCGAACCATCAACTGTACTTACAGCTATGCACGATACTGAAAAAATGAGCAATCATGCTGATTTCAAGAAGTAAGAGTCCCTAACTCAGATCAACAGTTTTACAGAGTATTGGTTGATATTGTTTGGTCAAATCTAACTTAATGGCAACTCTTTGTTCCACGTATAGGTGAAATGCATTGGATCATAAATTTTGTTGTTTGTGTTGGAAAGCTGATGAGGGGAGGTGGTCTAAATAAATTTATGTCTAGTATATTTGCTGGTGTCGAGAAGATTTTAATAGGTTAGAAATTACCTATGAATGTCAGGTTGCGCTTGAATTACATGTTACAGTGATTTCCTAATTTTTCTGAAATACATATTAAGTAGGAATGTATTAGCTGAACTAGACAAGGCTGAAAATAGGGTAGGTATCTCCAAGAAAGGGACAAATGACCATATAGTTTTTCTGAAAGGTATGATATTGAAATTTCAGAAAAGTTAAGGTAAACGGGTCGTAACAGGTTTCACGACCCTTTTCAGGAGAGTTGAACAGGGGGTAGTAACTATTTTTTTGACAAAAAATCTTCATTCATTTGTTTTATAATGTATCTTAATGTTATTAGTTCTTAGTACAGGAAATGCTGTTATTGTATATATATTTTATCACATATATCATTTTATTTACGGATTTCCTATTATTAGTACTACTTTTTATTTTATTTAGCAGAATAATAGTGAAACCAAAGCTAAAAAGAGAAAATGAATTGCGTTGCGTTGTTCAATATCCACATACTGACCAAGCTAAATTCTCGAAAATAAAAAGAATATCCAAATTAAAAGAACAGCGAATAAAAAAGGCAAAAAAAGAAAGGGAAAAGTTTACTACTGCAAAGTACCATCAGCAACAATGCTTATCAACTCCTGAAATATTTGATGATATTATACATGGGGTACATTTAACAACATGAAAATCTTTGAAACCTATAATTTTATCGACAATGGATGCAACAGAAACAATCAAAGCCGCTGCTAAGGGTAGAACTAATAAAATGTATTCACAAGTTAAAGACGTTGATTTGTTTAGCAAGGAATTCTAGTATCATGTTTCATGTTATAAGGAATTTACTCTTGGATGTGGACGTGCTAGCAGAGAGATGATATCTAGCAAAGCAGATTCTGCACCATTAGAGGCTAGCACCTCAGCTAAATATAATTATGCAGCAGTTACTGAATACATAGACAAGAACATCATAAGAGATCATAAAGCTGTTTCAATTCTAACTTTGCAGCAAGTATATGACCCCGATAAAGAAATACCATACCGTGCAAAATCCAGATACCGTTTAAAAGGCAGGACAGTATATCAATATGGAACTAATCCAACTTTCATAACTATAAAACAAAACACCCCTGGTATTGTGTTAAGTTCGAATATTATGGATAATCCAATTGACATGGCACTCACTAACAAAGATGCAATGATAAAACAAACAGCAAAGTATTTACGAGAAGATCATCTGGATTATTGCAATTCTTTGAGTCCGTTAAGCTGGCCTCACCAAAATTTTATTTCATCAACCTGTTAAAAGAAATAACTACTATTCGTTTTCCACATCATCAAAAGCAGTCACTATCCAAAAGAATCAGAAAACTAAAACGCTGGAATTCAATCGAAATATACTGTGCAGTTTGCTGGCAGTTACATTAAAAAGTGATAAACCAATCAATCAATTTTGAGAGTGCACTCACGTACCCCTTATCGCCTTTATCACTAAGTATCACAGATGCCGATGGTGGTAGAAGAGAAATGAGCAAATCAAAGCTAAAATCAATTATTTATTCCTACAAATTACAACGAAACCCAATACCAAAGAATGATGTCTACATTGTTGATATGACAACACTGATCCGTACAATGACACAGATACCTAACACATTCGAAGGTGAGAATAAGTTATTTCTCTTATGGGATATTTCAGCGTTGTAACTAATTCCAAAGTCACAGAAAATGTGCAAGTGTGTTTACGTTCAATCTTTTCATAACGTATTTCAAAGAAGATATGTAATAAATCGGGATCTACCTTAGTATACACAAAATATTAACGCAAATAACAGAATAAAACTAGACGTATTCTTTTTTAATGATCATTAAAATCTAGTGTTATATAAATATAAATACAGAAAAAAACTGTGAATTTCTGAGACAATATGCATGTTTAGTATTGCTTTTTAGTATTATTGCTTTTTATAGATTTTGCAGAAAAGTATATAACGATGGTTCCAAGTGGGTTTCCACAAGTCGACTTTGTTGTTGATACTTATCGTGAAAGTTCAACAATAAAAGATTTGGAAAGAGCAAGCAGAGGACAGTCAGAAAAACTGACAATCAAGTCGTTAAAATCCAAGATACCAAGACACTTTTCTACGTTCTAGTTAAATGGCGACAACAAAACCAGAACATTACAGCTGATTTTACAGTTTATCGAATATAACAGGGGGAAAGTTTTAATAATTTTGAAGTGTGCCAAGATCGAAGTACCTCTGGATAACGAATGCAAAGCCATTAACCGTGCTTCGACTAGCTCTAAGGAATCTGCCATTATTAACCAAGAGAAGCAGACATAAAAGTGATTTTGAACTACTACCACGCTCTTAAAAGAAGTGAAAGTGAAGTGACATTATGATCATCACCTGGTGACACAGACCACCTGGTGACACAGACCATCTGGTGACACAGACATAATTGTTCTAGCTGTTGGTCTGCATCAAGGGCTTTAAAGTCGGTTATTCATTGACGATGGAACCGGAAAAAGTAGGCAATTAACGTAACTAAGCGATCTTGATATTGAAGCCAGTCTTACTGTTGCATTTGCAGGTTTTTACGCATTTACTGGCAATTATCATGTCTCCTATTTCTTTCGAAAAAGCAAATAAAAATATTGGAATTTGATGGAGACAGCGGAGAAATTTCAGGAAACATTCGCTGCGTTGGGTAGTAATTGGATTATTGATGAGGATCAGGTAAAATTCCTAAAAAAAATATTTTTGTTGAGTATATGGATACCTATGTGTCGATATTAATTATGTCCGCCATAAAATATTCAAAATATAAGAAGGAAAGTAAATCAATTGATATGGCAGTCCTACCACCATACAAGTCAGTACTCCATCTTCATATTAGCCGAGCAAATTATGTTGCGTGCATCTGGAAACGATCAAAAACAGCTGTTTACAATGTACCCGAATTTTGTTTAAACAGATGGCTGCGAGATGGCTCTATCCAGTGGGTTGATGAGATCTTCCCTTACTAAGTTGAAGATATTTTATTTGACGTTGATATTGCTAATGATGTCATGTCAGAATCTGATAGCGAAAGCGAAGATGATTATTGTTTGTTGGTATTTATTTTGTTAATATGTAGCATACGATATATTCGCCATAAAAACAACTTATGACATTGTGATATACCCACGATTTGTATTCGATACTTTATTAGTGGATTTTACCCATCTCACATTTGAATTGCAAGAAGTGAAAATAATGAGAAAAATTTGAATAATTTCAATTAAAGAATATTTATACCTTGCTAAAACAATCATTAAACAAATCTTTGAATCAGTAGGAGGAATATTCACTTATATGGTATATTAACTTGAATTATGGGGTATATTAGTTAGAAATATATAAGCGTAAATTAAGGTTTGTTTCGTTGTGCTTTTAAACTTTAATTTACTTTATACTATATGAATTATGCTCAAAAATCACACATTGTCGTATTAATTTTTGATATTTTACCCCTGAAAACTGTAAAAACAGCTTTAACAAAATATAGTTAAATATTGATATGGTAAAATACATTCATAAATTCATTTTAAACGAATTTCTACTGTTTAAATGTGATTTTTGTAAAAAAAAATTTTTTTCGTGTAGTACCAGATTTTGAGTACAAAAAATCGTTAGTACCTGCTGTTTAACCCCCCTGAAAAGGGTTATGAGACCTGTTACGACCCGTTTACCTTCACTTTTCTGAAAGTTCAATATTATACCTTTCAAAAAAGCCATATCGTCATTTGTCCCTTTCTGGGGATACCTACTCTATTTTCAGACTGGTCTAAACATTGGGTGAAAAATCTTATAAACCCTGTTTTGTTGGTGATGTTATACATAAGAGCTGAACGTATTGGGGAATTTTCAATACATCTGTATGTGTGTAAAGAAATGATACTCTATTTTTTTGCAGCTGCACACAGGAAATATGCAAGAGACAGTATTTGTTACCTTAGAACAATGGAAAAATTATCTGGTACTTTGCTAGATAAATTTCTTGAAGGCAATCATGTAATGCAACAAAAAAAGGGTATATGTAATGAAATCTGGTCCGATATGACAGAGACTACCAACATGAAATATGGAAATGGGCCTTCAGGTCTTATTGGCATTACAACTAATCCTTGATCGGTTCAAATCTGGTCTAACAGATATCATATAGTTAATGAGACATTACTTAACATTAAAAGGAGGTTCACTCAAGAGGGATGATGTCAAAACAACACACAAGGAGGAATCACCAGCAAGAATAGTAGGAGATGCAGCAGATAGAAGCTCAGAAATTTTTGGTCAACTGTATCCATCTATTTGAAGCACCAGAAAATGTATTGTACAATATATATATATATATTTTTTTTTAACATTAACTTCTTTGCGCCATTGTACAGCAGAATGAAACATACGGCCACCATCAATATATATATATATATATATATACTGGAGAAACATGCACAGCAATACCTAACGTTACTTGTTCTTATGAAATTGGAAATGAAATGTTAGAGTTTGTCAACAGTCTACCTGAAGGATTTAGATCAAGACTTTCAAATAAAGTAATCATTACGGCTAAAAGTAAGAAACGAAAGAGAAAAGATGAAACAAATAAAGTATACAATACAGAATTGATACTCTCAAGTGTAATGCACTTGTAAATTCTATAAAGATTGAACTAGAAAGCATATATCGCTATGAAATTGCACCAGTACCAACATCTATGTTTCAAAGGAAACCAAGATTCATAAAATCCAAATCAGCGTTAAAGAATAAGTTAAAAGTCGAAGTTTCACAACGCAACTTAAATCCTGATTCTACAGCTATTGATGGTGGCCGTGTGTTTCATTCTGCTGTACAATGGCGCAAAGAAGTTAATGTTAAAGATTTCACTGATGGAGTATGCAATTACATCATCAAAACGCTTGAAGATTCTGATGCATATCTTGCATTAGATCGCTAATTCATTGACAGTATTATAGCAGCAAAACAATCACCAAGAATTGGAAACAACAAAAGGTCACATAATGTGTGACTCGAAACGTCTCTACCACTAAAAGAAGTAGCGTTATCATCCAACAAAACTAAAGAAAATCTAAATGAATTAATTTCAAATGAACTTCATGATTGTACCAGTACCCTTAACTATCGCAGAAAGCCCATTATTTTATCAAAATCAAATTTTCCTGAGCAATCATTTGAATCGGAAAGAGTAACAAAGCATTTGATGAAGCACAATACCAATCGTCAGCAAGAACAAAGGGAGACAGAAGAGTTGCAAAAGCACTGCGATTCCGGGTAACTGGAAATCTTTTCTTAGAGTTTATGAAAACAAAGTTCATTGCACATGCTGTAGTTAAAACAAAAAACCGAAAAATGATCATATCAACGTATCATGGTTTAGCCATTACAAATTGCAGCACCAAAGATGTATCATTAATGATCCCCGTTCCCATGAAGAAGCTGAAACGAGATTGTTCCTTCACATAAAAGAAAGTAGTCTAACCGCTCTTAAAAAAGTCATCGCTCGCCCTGTAGATACAGATTTCATAGTTATCGCATATTTCTAGCAAGTAGAACATAGAAGAACTTTGAATAGCTTTTGATACGGGAAAATGTTTTTGTTATATTCCAGTTCATATATTATCTGAACTTCTTGGAAGATTGAAGTGACTGTTGTTACCATTCTCTATGAACGAACAAGCATTTGCTTATATGTCAACCATTGTAGGAAGAGTTTGATTGTGAAGAAATGAAGACCATTAGAAGACATATCACCTACCCTCGATGTACTTACATCCCATTTAAAACGATCGGTTTTAAATGGGATGTAAGTTTTAAAGCAGGAAATTTTGGTCACAATCTTTAAAACGTGATGCAGTTTTACCTCGCCCAAACGATTGGGGTTGGAAAAGAATTTGAAGTGACGTGGATGACACTATCAGAAGTATTGTCAATATGTCAACAGTTAGTGAAGTGTGGGTGTAATCCATCAATGGAATGTTCAAATCGGTGTAAGTGTGTGAGAGCATCGTTGAAATGCACAGCCTTTTGTGCAGGTGCGATGGCTGACTTGAAAACAGTCATGAATTTTATTTACTTTTACTAACCTTAGAATCAAATATGTGTTATTCTGATTTTTTTTTTTTTTTTTTTTTTATTTTGTTCATTTTAGGCATTATGATGTTTTAAATATTCAGGGGGTAACTTTGATGAGAACGATAAATGATTTGAAGTATTTTTAAAATTAATTATTTCATAGACAACCTGATACCAAAAACGTTTTGCTGATACTAAGTTCAGAATTATAAGTTTACATGACTTTACTTATTTAAAACATTTTGAAAATTGAATGTGCCTAACATATACAAAGATAAAGAAAAACTACATCCTATTTGTTTAAGTAGTTCAATCATATCTCAGTTTTGGAGCATATTTAATGTAAGGTGTGTTATTAAACTTTTTTATTTTTTAAAAGAAAATTAAAATGATATTCAATATGTACCATTTAAATAAAAAAGACTAATTTATGACATATCGGGTCTGTAAATTGTACAACCTTTTGAACACTTGGTGAAGATCTTTTGTGTTAATTTGAAAGCAAGTTTGACACTTTGTATTAATTTGTAAGCATGAAAATCAAATTTAAAACTGTTTTTGGTTTTTTATTGACTTATTTTACAGGTAAATTGTAAAAAATATTTTTTAGCAATTCAGGGGGTAATGCCGGATCAGATAATTAAATGTTCCAGGGCATTTTAAAAACTTTTATCATGAACAACCTGCAACTATACTTAGAACTAAAATGATAAATCATATTTACATCAGATAAATTCTTGTTAGTATCATGCCTATGCCTAACATGAGTCGAGATAATAAAAAATCATCTGTTTAAAAAAAAAAAAAAAAAAAAAAAATATATATAT
>JAUZNK010063401.1:0-14685 GCA_035046665.1 Euphysa ruthae
AGTTTTTTTTAATTTATAAAATTTTTAAGGTTTTTCAAAAAAAAACAAAAAAAAAAAAAAAAAAGCTATTTACATTGATATCAACTTGTACTTATAATGAGATGATTTCTACATTAGTGTTTAATACCTAACATAATCCAATGTGTTCTTTGATAACTTGAATTTCAATGGCGCGTGGTGCCTACCTACATGGTCATTTTAAATCATTCGTTTTAGTATGTTTTTTTTCATTCCTTTCTTGTTTATTTGTTTAGTATTTAAAAAACTTTAGGGAATTAAGACTTCATATTGGTTAAAAATTGAAATTTCTTCTGTATTAGTCACAAATAAACCAATCAGGTCCAATTAAGTCATATCATTAACTTTTGCGAAATTTGGCAGGAACGCAGAAAATTCTCTATAGTAAGGAAGCCTTTTTTTGCTGACTCTGCAAAAAATTCGTGCCAGAAATCACCCCTAAGTTCTTGTGTATTTTTTTCTTATTTTGTCTTGTCTCCCCATTTTTTTATTAATAATATTTGAAAAGTAGAACAATTCAATTGTGACAATATTGTCTCGCCTCCCCAATTCTTTAAAATAATATTTTAACAGTAGAGAATAATTCAATCGAGATTTAATATTGTCAACAGAGAATTTTATTTAAACGTTAAACAAAAGAATTCAATTCGAATATGACCTAGAATTTATTTCTATTTACAGCTTTATTATATTTTAATCACCTGTAGCATAAGAAAATTTGTTGTTTGTTGAATTCTGCTGCAGTTTTCTTCTATCAAAAATTATCATATACCATTTTTAATTTTGGCTAGTCAACAAGTTTGCCATGCTTTCACAAACTTTAATATACTGATTCATGAAAAGCTAATATAAAAAAAAAATATATATAATAATAAAATTAAAAAATAAAATAAAAAACAAAACCATTATAGATTAATGCTTTATAAAGTCATTTAAATCTTGCAAAATTATATGCTTCCAATGGAGACTATAATCAGAACGCTCTGACAAATGGTAATGACTTTATTCTTGACTTTAAATAACAAATTATTGACATTTAATTAAAGTGCAGGAAAATTTATAAGCATATACTGAATACATGTATAGAATAAAAGAAAAGTATTGGGTTGGTTGAACACATGTACAACAAAAAATTGATTTGGTTGAGCACAAGCATTGAACATAAGTGAAGCATTAATTGCCCCTCCCCCTCTCAATAAAACTTTTATTTCTATAACATCATTTTAAGCGAATGATAAAATCACTGCATAAAATACTTACTTAAGTGTAAAGCCAGTAGGAAAGAACGCTTCACCCATATTTGAACATGTATCAACGATGAATATCTAAAGACAATACAAAAAATATATAACAAACACTTCGTGGATCACAGGCGCAATGGTTTAAGGAGTCAAACTATGGAGAATGTAGTGAAAAAGTATGTGGTTCGAGCCTACTTGATGACTGTATTTACGGTGAAACCACCATCTAATTTCAGGAAACACATTATAGCAGAATTTAGATGGTGTGCCTGTCCTCATCCTATGTCCCAAATTTGTAATATATGTATCTGTAAAAAAAAAAATCACTTAGCGACTAATAATAGACTAATGAATATAAAAATTTTTCAAAAACTAATAGAAATATTTCAAGAAAAATTTTCCTTTACTGAATTTTGTTTTTCCTTTTACAGATTGGGTCCAGGATTTAAAATAATTTTTAAAAGTAGCCATTATGCAAAAATAATTATTTTCAACTGTAATTTATGTCCCCATGGTCTCTAAATCTGCGGGTGGACAAATAGGGTGGAAAACAGGAAAGGCATCCGGTTTGTTAAAATCATGCGATTTTCGTCTAACCCATGCTAGCATGGAAAATGGATGTAAAACTGTAAAAGAAGAAGTACCAAAAAAACCTTTTTGAACTGAAAAAACAAGAAGGTCAAAAGTTACCACATATAGTCATCTAGCTTCACGCAAAACTGAAAACAGACTTTTTAGAAAAAATTTAAGATTATCATAATTACAAATAAAAATCTTCTATAACTTCTTATAACTTTGTGAAAAAATTTTAAAAAATGACCATATTCAGGTCTGATAATGAGGAAAAAAAAAGAGTTTTCTACAAGTGGTCATTTCAGCCAAAATATTCCCTATGTTTATATAAATATGATCACTTAAAGTGATCATATTTGAGCTCAGTACATAGATTAAAGTTCTTTTTTTTTTTCAAAATTTTAAAATGATAACTTCTATTGTTACGGCCAAAGAAATTCAAAAAAAATTTCAGAATTTTTGTTGCTAAGAGAAAGTTTTCAAAAAAACAGAAATGATTAAATTCAAAGGACTATGTTGGCTTCGCAAGGAATCCTAAAACCTACAATATACAGATGTTAAATGCACAACAATTGGAGAGCGCTCGGGTGCAGAAAAAATTCCAAATCAATTAAAAATAAAGTCAAATTCAAGATCAAATGAAGATGCCACACACACAAAAAATATTTTTATAGTCGAACATCAGGAATTTTTGGGTAGACTTATAGGATAGCACTGGGTCTAGGCCAGAAACGCTTTAGTTAATTGAAGAAAAGTGGTTGAAATATATGCATTGAACTATTTACTATGTGAAGTAGTCTTTTTTCTTAGTTCTTTTCTAACCATACATCCATGTAATAAAAAAAAATGACAGCATAAATAACTATTTAGAAATATATATAAAAAAAAAATATATATATATATATAGCAAATTTAGAGGAGTGGACTAAAATTATGAAATTTACAAGTAACAAATACTAAACTCATAAATAACTGAGGATAAAAAAAAGTTCTTTATTTGAGAAAGAGATGTTTTCAGACTTTACAAAAAGCTTTAATTTAACATTTCCAGATTAATATTATTTTTGAAATTAAGTTGGATTTTCAATAAGTCATTTAGTACATCTTTGGAAAATTACTTAATCATAGATTTTTATGATGAGGCACCTGGTTGTCTTCTGGCCAAGCGGTTAGGACTTTGGTCTCTGGCACTGAGGTGCGAGTTCGATACCCTTTAGAGACCAATGATTTTCTTTACCTTAAACTCAAATGGGAGTTATACTAGGACCAATGCCATGGATCCTTTTGGAAATATAGCTTAAGGCTATTTTAAATTCTTACTTACTTACTTTTTGTAAAAAATATTTCTACAAGACGTAATTATGTTTGACCTTACAAAAATTAACCAGAAAACCAGGTAAATGTATTTAAAGAAAACAATGATTAAAAATCATTAGACTAAAACTCTATATCCATGGTTAGGCATTTTTAAGAAGAGGTTATTAAACAAAAAACTTACAATTTTCTCAGCACAATTCTTCTTTAAGGGCTTTATCGTAATGTCTATAATGATAAATATATCAAAAAATTAAACTCTATTGCCTGCAAAAACTTATGAACTTCTAGAGACTAATAAACTCCTGGAAATAAACGAAATAATCCAAATCTATGGCTCTAAAGCCATACATCTGAAACTTTTGAAATAATATTCAAAATATTTTCAAACATTACCAAAATTTCAGTGTAGCTTTTTAACAAAAATAAAAATTTTAGGTCAAGCCTCACCCAAAAATTTTCAACAATACCCAACATGAGGAAAATGAAATTAAAGAAAAACTTTCAGACCACCCAAAAAAAAAAAAAAAATATATCATGAATGTTTCAAGAAAGGCCTTATGGTGTGCTTCGGGTAAACTTTTTCAATGAAATACAGAAAATGGATCGAAAATACAAAACTGGGCATGATGAGTAGTGAGAAAACTTGGTTAGATCTTTCTCAAACTCTCAGGGCAAAACCACACAAAAAATCCTACATCTATTAAAAACTGAACGGAATTGACCATTAGTAAAAAATTATGAATGCATAACTCACTGATAAAAAAGACTTACAAAAAGCTATGAAAAAATTTATTTCAAGGTAGATTTGTGATGAGAAGCGTTAGTTAAAGATTTAGTTTACAAAACCCTAAAAAATTTTATAGAACCTAAATGTCAAACGAGTCACATTTTTATAATTACTTGCAAAGAAATTTCCACTAATAACTTATAACTGATAACACTATGACACTATGCGGACAAACAAATTTTTGGCTAATACTCAAGATTGGTGTAAAAAAAAAGTTGTGAGTCCTGAAGCTGGTCTATTATAATTTGGTCAAAATGCACAAAAAATAACTTAATAAAATCTAGGTATGTTAGTCATAGCAAATCGTTAAAGACACCTCACCTTCTTCAAATACACTTTCATAGCCATTAACATCACCCAATGAAATTGTGTCTTGAGATTCTGTAACCATACTGTCGTAGTGTGACACATCACCAATTTTCATTATATATGAACGATTCCTGCAATAAGATAACAAAAACAATTGAAAAAATAAAAAAAAAATGTTTTTTTTTTTGAAACACAAACACATGTATAACTAATTCTTATAGAAATTTTTTTTTTATATAACAGAAATAGATAAAAACGTAAGATTAAAATGTCATTTCAGCTTTTATAAAAGAAAATTTGGTGATCATTAAGGTGTCTGCTCAGCTAAAAAGATTCAGTTATAAGAGGAAAAGATAATTTTGGTGTGCACAAATGGGTAGAATTATGTCCTCTAACAAATTTGAAATGACTCAAATGACTTACATCTTGAGGTATAATTAGAAACGTCAGAATCTTTTTCAGAAAAATGATGTATAAACAAGCAGGGAAATAAAATAAAAAATACCTGTTTTTTTTTGTTTTATCTATTAAATTTTGTGAAAAAATATAAACTTTCAAGCAAATCTATTAGCCATTTAAATTCTAAATAGAAATAAGAAAAAGTTATGAGAAAAAGTATGATTTTCAATCCGTTTTTGCCTCTGCAATAAAATTTTTCCTCAAAAAATTAGTTTTGCATTATTAACGTTTAACTTCATGGAAAAAAAAATTAGGGGATACTTGAAACACTGCAGAACTCATATCACAGGCACTTTGTGGGACTAGCTTTGCAATAGGCATTCTAAGACTTAATGACAAAGCGCTATCCTACAAAAGAAAATATATAGAACAATTTTGGAGAAAAGTGTGTGACTGCTTGAAGTAATAACTTAAGAAAAATAATCAAAGGCTCCTTTTCAAACTATTGCTTAGAGACCCAATATTTTTTATTACAAATTTTAAATTTGGTTAGTACAAAATATTCCGTTGGCCATAGCCCTCTGAAATTATCTAAGCATCTGTGAAAATGCGAAAATGTCTCTGTGTGTTTAAGCAAAACGTCAGAGTTTTGAAAACAATTAAAAAACTTGATATAGTTTCATTTCTCAAAGACTAGATTTAAAATATATCTTTTTTCTCATAAAAACTAGAACCAAAAATTACCAAGACTAAAACTCTTTGTGAAAAGATAAAGAAATATAACAAACTCATCCAAGAAACTACAGAACAGATCTGAGTGTTTTTGAGACTATTCTAGGAAAATGACAGAGCAGTATAATGCATTTTTTTCAAGCAAACAAGCCTGGTACTAATAAAATCCAAACCATCATCTAAAAAAAGAATAATTTAACCTATCTGAAAATTGTAAAAACCCACATAAAAACCTTACAAAAAGACACACAGCCCTGGAAAAAAAATTAAAAGAGGCAAAGACAGATAGATGTTCAAAGAAAAAAAAAAAAAAACTGTAAACAAAATTTCTTACAAGAGCTTCAGCTCTTGAGAATTATAAGGCAAATTTTCTTGTGACTTTTTATACGTCTCAACAAACAGATGATATTCAACCATTACACACCAAACTCAACATCAATGACACTGAAGAAAAATTTTTTAGCCACATCCAAAATGTGTAATTTACAGACCAGATTTTATAACTTACTATCATTCTTTTTTTACATAAAATACTATTCTATCTTATTTTATTTGAGTCAAACTTGCTTTAAGCTGTTCTTAATATAACTCTTTTGAAATGAGATCATAATTTACCAACAAAATAGTATTGCAGGAATAAAACAGACAATTATTTTGAACACCCTATACCCATATTACAATCTACAAACCAGGTAGTAAAAGTTTAAAGTAATCTTAAATAATACTGATTCTAAATGAATTAGGCAAAACAGTGCACAAGAATTTTTGGCTAGATGCAAAATGTTTATTTTACAGACCAGTTTATTTGCCCAAAATTTAAAAAACATTTTTATAAGTGAAATACAATTGTTATTCCTTTACTGCCAGTGATATATATTTAAAAAAAGAAGAAGTAATAATATATTATTATAAATACTTGTTTATGATTGTAATTATTGCTTCGATAAAAAAAACATGTTCAATAACAGGGTTAAAATCTTCAATTTTTACTAACAAGGGGAAAGAAGATATTAGACCTCACAAGCAAAAGCCAAGGAACCAAAAAAAATTTTGAATACATGCTTACGATCTCGTTTGTACTATTGAGAAATTTTGAATCCCATTTTTCAAAGCAAATGGCAATCTTCTTGTTTTGGATTCGAGAGATATAACGGATGAAAGTGTTGTAAAATCAATACAAACAATTGAAAAAGATGGAGAATAATTATTGTATGAAGAGTTTACACTTAAGAAAGATTTCTCAACAAAATGAAACTTCTCGATTCCATGCATTGCCTATTCAACAAAAGTCAACTAATCATCCTGATGAAAACAATCTTAAAAATAAAGTAAAGTTATTCTCACAGCTGCTGATTGCAAATCAAGTAAGGAATGGCGATCTTGACAAACTCTTTCAACAAGAAAATCAGTCAGCAATACAATTGAACTGGAAAGCATTTTTAAGCAATGACAAAAATAAGAAGGAACTTTTTGGATTTTTGGCAAAATGGTTAAATTTGAGACGATCAGAAAATATGTCATAAGTACATATGGTGATAAAGTAATCAGTTCAACTGAGCTCTCTCTGAAAGTATCTCATCCTGTAGTTATGAAGAAGCCAATACTATTTTGTTACATGCAAACCATATGGCAAAGAGCTGTTTTAACAAAGTCGTTGTTGCTAGTGTTGATACAGATGTCGTTATCTATGTACCCATTAATGCAACTAGATGAATTGTGGAGAGCATATAGTGTAGCAAAACATCTTTGATTCATTCCAATACAGCATTTTACCTGTGACCAGGTTTCTTTTTTTCTGGTTATGGAAAGAAAACTGCTTTTCAAACATAGAACAATTATGAAGGAGTTATGGACGCTTTTAAAAAACTGACACACCCTCCTAATCATATAACTATCCATGAATTTTTTTCCTATAGTTGAAAAATTTCTATATCTCCTTTACAATAAAACGACATAGTGCATTGAAATTGACCAATTTCAAAGAGTTATTTGTCAAGAAAAGAAGAGCAATGGAAGGGTTTTCACCTAAAAAATCTGCTTAAACAAAACATTTGATGTGAGCTTCATATCAAGCCGGCCATTTTTGGGAGCAGTCGCTGATAGCAACGCCAGTACTACCAAATCCTGAAAAATGGGGTCGGAAAAAATAACTGGAGAGTATGAGCCTGTCTGGTGTCTCTTGCCAGATGCATCTGCTTCTTGCTTGCCAGGTGCATCTGCCTCTTGTCAAAATTTGTTGAAATGCGGTTGCAACATTGAAAAAGGATTCACAAGATGTAAATGTCACAATGCAGAACTTCCATTTACAGAACTTCGTAAATGCAACGGTGACTGTGAACGTTAAAATATCTTTATTTTATTATTTTTAACTAATATCCGCTTTTTAAGAAAATCTGCTTATTGTATTTGTCATCTAAAAATCTGGTTTGCAAATTGCAAACTATATAGGTGGTAAAGCATACAATATTTAATTTACACAAAAAGTATTCTGAAACAAAATAATTTCTAAAGCAAATCTAATTCAAAATTTGACAGCAAAAAAATTTAAAAATCATGTTTAAAAATATTAAACATCTGGTCTGTAAAATAGAAGTATGGAAAAAATACTATTTTTAAATTCTAAAACGTAGTTTATAAATGTTTTTATTGCAATCTAAAACAATATTATGTTAAACAAGGAGTGGAACGGGAGTATTTTTGAGTGAAAACCATGGTCATTAATTTATATTATCTGGTCTGAAAACTACACACTTTACAGGTGAAAACAAAAATTTTTTTACAAACTTTTTTATTCTAATTAAACCAAAGACTACGAGTACAAAAAATCACTTCCTAGTTTACCGTTTACATTTGATCTGTTTTTTTTTTAACCAATGAGTCCAAACGTAAATTTTACAGGATTTGAAATAATTGAGCTGTTATAGAATCATGTTGTATTGAAATATCATCATCAAGGTTAAGGTTGAAAACTATTACAGGAATAGATAGGAAGCTGATAACATAGTATCACCAGCAAAGTTACTTACATTTGATCCACCAATAAGCAGCAACAAATTTTTAAAAATATATTAAACAGGATTTGGCCTAGGATCACCTTGTGGAACACCAAGGAGAATTAGCAGCTAATGGTTAAGTGCTAAATCTATAAAAATATATATTGCTTTCAATTATAAAAATAATGCTTATAAATATCAGGCTATTATATTATGTGATAAGCATGACAATTTGGACAAATTTTTTGACCTAAAGAAATTCTAATTTTATTTTTCTATTTTTTTTATTTTATGAGATATCATATATTTTATATTTTTTAATTTTATAAAATACAAAATGGTGGATTGATAACATCATCAACTGTTTATTGTATGTAAAGTTGATAGTATTCTTTACATGATGTCTGTTTCTATTGTGACAGCTGTATAGCTTCTGTATCACCAACAAAACTAAAAAATAATTTTGATATCCAAGTCAACATATATCTACAATACCTTATTTTACATTTTACATTTACGTCTGTTAAAATGTTGAAACGATTTTTTTTTCACAATTTGAAGGTACCTTTTGCTTTGTTGAGTTTTTGTTTGCTGTGCGGTTATGTTGTTATGTAATGAAAATGTTTTATTATAATAGCAAATTTTTTCTTCTTTTATTCTTTTAGACAATGTCAATAAAGTATGATTATAAGTGATGGCAGAATGCAGCCCAGTAACACTCACGTCTGCAAAAAAGCGAAGGACGTCAGTTGACAACGATTACAGTTTTAACTGCACAAAATCTGGTTTCTTAGAAATCCAGGAGATTAGGGTCAAAAAACATTTTTGAAGCTTTAGTTAAAAGAAGGTGTGGTGGTGGTTTTGACTTATTTGAACTAGTACACCTCGCTGAAGTAAACAAAAACGAATTTGTTGAAGAATTTAAAAGCGATATATGTAGGTATAAAGATTGCTATTCAAGCTTTGTCAGCAAAACCAACATGCATCATGTCAACAGCTACGCAAATAAACAAGCTATTGAATCACCATTGCCATGCCGAGTTACTAGATCTGTTTTTCCTGGCATAAACTTGAAAAAAAGCATGTTTATTATGTTTAAAAACAATTTAAAAAGGAAATAAATGTCGAATGTAGAATGAAACATTTTAGAAAAGTTATGAAAAAAGAGAAAATGAAAATAAAGATCTCCATCTCCTGAGAAAAATAGGACGAGGTTTTAGTAAACTTCCAGCTTATGAAGCTCTGTACTACAGTGTTATGCTGCTTATATAAAGGCGAGAAGGCTCGATCGATGTACATGTCGTAAGTAACTATGAAAATGCTTTTAAAATTTTTAAGCTATATTTAGACAGACTATTGAATGAAAATTGACTCAGTCAGTCAGTGATCTTGTTGTGGAATGGACTTCTCACTTGCAAAGTTCTGTTTCAACTAATATGAAGAATATGTTCAGCATAAACAATTCTGAGTTAATTTATAAAAATTTCCATGAGTCAGCAATTAAGTAAAGCCAGGAAAAAGTATCAAAAATCGTAGATATTATATCAAGCAAATACAATCCATTTCAGTTCGATCATGTTGCTAATGAAGATATATTCCTTAATCAGCATTTATAACGGTATTGTTCTTCCAGATATGAAAGATTAAAATGTAATAACAGACAATGGTTGTCTGGCTGAGCAGTTAAGACTTTGGTTTCTTGTCACAGAAGTGTGGGTTCAATCCCCTTTAGAGACCAATGATTTTTTTTACCGTAAGCTGATATGGAGCTCTAAGTACACCAGGACTAAACCCATGGGCCCATCCAGAAATATAGCTTAAGGCTATTTGCAAATATAAATTCTTACTCTTACTCTTACAACAATGTTGGAACAAAATACCGAAAAGTAACATTTAATTCAACAAATAAAGGTATTAAATGTAGTTCAAATGATAAATCGAAATCCATCAAAATTGACAAAGACTTACTTCAGAGATTGTTCGTTATCTCTCAAGTCAGAGACGTTGATATTAGTAAAGTTTTCCAGTGCCTTTATCAATCACTTACATGAATGGGGAAATGTAAGAAAGTGTCCTGTTAAAAAAACTTGAAACTGATTCTGTAAGATCAACAGGACAACCATCAAACGTAAAAACAAAACATGTTATATGGTTGATTTAATGGGTATAGTGCATTTAATAAAGAAAAATAATTATAAAAAATTTGGAGATGTACTCATTAAACTTGCGGAACCGCTTGAAAATTTGTTAACTTATTGTAATACATTGATCATAGTGCCTGATATTTATGACATTGAATAATTAAACTAAATTCTTTGAAAGACGTAGAAAAGGCACTTTTTTTATCTAGAATAAAAATCATCAAGAACAATGCAACTTCTTGTTAAAGAGTATTTATCAAATAGCAAAAACAAGAACAGCGTTGTAAAATTGGTTCTTGAATACTTAACATTGAAGTTTTTGATTGAGCTTGACGGGTCGCAAGCCATAACTATTGGATATCTTGATGGTACAACTATTCACATCAGAAGAAACTTGGTGTTAATTTATAGTCTATATAGTAATTACGAAGGTGTTAATGGAGGTCTAGTAATAACGAAGAGGCAGACAGCAGAATATTTGCTTTTGCTAAATATGTTGCAAAATTATGCCTTTTATAGAAAAAATAAATGTCTTGTAAATAAATCTTGTTGCAGTGATAACACATGATAACACATTCATTTAAGTCTATAGCAAGTTTTAAAGAGATTTGGTTTCATACGTGTACTGGAAAACACAAAGGATTTATCCTGATTCATCAAATATCTAGCTCTATCAGTTAAACTTTATGTCAGCTCTTTCCTACCTTTTATTGTTTAACTGAGCGCGGTTCAACAGCTAGTTATATTGGTATTAGCAAGAAAAGCCTTTGCAGTTCTAAAAGCTAAAAAAGGTATCTTTGATTGTAGCAATTTCTTTTCAAAACTACACAAAAAAAAATCAAATAAAATTAGTTCATTTAGAAATAAATATACAGATTAGGAAAAACACTGTCTAAGAATTATCATCAGTTTAGATAAGCAATAACCTTCTTTAAAACAAGCAATAACCTTCAAATAAATTGAAAGTTTTACTTGTGCTTTAGTTTATCTTCGTTTCATTTTTTTTCTGTTTTGTTCTGGTTGAGTGAGTTGGGAAAAAGCACAATAATAGATAATGGCAGTTTATTATTTACAGATCCTGTAAATTACGTTTGCTAGCTGTATGGCCCAGATTTCAATGGTAAAAAGGATATGAACAATCATTCCATATTAAAAGAAAAATGCTCACTTACGCGCTCTTGATTTTCTTGGCCCAATGAACAACGGAAGTTGGAAAAATGAAAATGATGAGCATGCTCACGTCCTAATGAGTAAAGATTCTGCACCAAAAGAAATTATTGAGCTAATTTGTTGTCGATGTAAATAAGGCTGTTGGTCTACAAAGTTTTCATCCAGAAACAACAGCCTAACCTGTACGGCAGGTTGTATGTGTATAGATTGCAAAATGATGAAGATATGCTAGTTAAAGATAGTGACGAAAGTTATAGTTATACCTTGCTACTATAAGCTTAAAAAAAATCCCCTTGATTCTAACTCCCATATGACATAAAATGATATAAGATATAAAAATAGGTATTGACAAGTTACCAGACGAACAAGAAATAAGAAAAACTTTAAAGTCGACCTTTTTTTTGCTTTAGGGAAAACCAGTTATCATCAACACCATTACTGCATTTTTTTTTAATGGTATTAAATCATATACGCTATAGAAAATTATCATAAACAAGCAAACTTGTTCTGGAGAAATTAGTCTTTGAAAAATTCATTCGGCTGGTTAAAATATTCTCTTCATGCAAAATTTTAAAAGATGTTCACGGATTGGATTTTGAGAAAATTTAATTATTTGGTACAATTGTGTTCAGGGCAAAAAACAAATAATTTTTTTTAAAAAAAAAGCTAATGGGAGGAGAGCTTCCTGATGGTCATTGAGTTTGTCTGCACTGATAGAACTTGATGAAATATTCAAACTAGTAAAGAATGAGATGCCAATTGGTAGGATTATCTTTCTTTTCGAGATAAGACGGGTCTCATTTATCTTCCAGACTTCAAATTGCTTTGTGTTGAGGTACTTAAGTAAATCTACATAAGTTTCTTGAATCGAATCATCAGTGACAAATGAAGCCAATCTTTGGAATCTTTTTCCACTGGCCTTTGATTTTTTCTAACATGCACTCACTGAAAAATTTCAGTAATTCTTGACTTCTTAACCAGAATTCAGACAAAAGTCAATAAACAGTTACTAAGAAAAAGTATTCAAAACAAACATGCGTGCATGAATGAATTCAAAAATCCTTTCGCGAATTACTCCTTTGGAAATATTGAAAAAAAAAGTGATTTCTGGCAAAAAAAAAAGCAACAAGTTGTTAAGAAGCTAACATGCAAGAATTCTCAGCAGATTGCTGTATGGATCAAAAGTAACATCGTTATAACGGAAAAATTTAAATAAACATCTCAAAAATTTTCTGACTTGAAATGCAGCCTTAAAATAAAAAAAAAAAAAAAAAAAAAAAAAAAGGTTGGTTAATTATTAATCAAAAAAAAAAATTTCTGAAATGAACTTGAATTCCTTAAATTTCTTAAGGTCTGTGAGAATTATAAAAAGTGAAAATTCCTCCTCCACCAAGATTCATAGTATCATAACTTTTTATGGCCCCCAAACAGAAATAATTAAAGCATTTATGCCTATTTTTCAAAACAACACACTTGTGTGTGCTTTTTATGGGTTAAGTGAATATTGAATTCACTCATGGTTTTCAAAAGGATTTTCTAAAATAGGCACTGAAATCTTTCTGCCAAACTAGGAATCTAAAACAAATGGTAGATGGGGTAAATCTCCTCATTGAAATTTTAGGTGATGCTGAAATTCAAGAAAAAGAAAATAGTTATAGAAGAAAAAATCAAACATCCAAATTTTCCTGTCAAAAAAGTGTAAAAAACTATTTTTATTAATACCTTTAATAATGGAAATTATTTAGGCATGGCCATTTAAAAAATAATTTTTTGATACAAAATTTAAAATTTTGATAGAAATTCTGAGATTTTATTTAAGGATTTACAGTTTAGGTGATGATTCAAAAAATAAGTGTAAAAATGTAAAAAAGGTCAAGCTGTTTTTCTAGTAACAGTATCATAAAACAGATAAATTAATGAAGACTAATAATACTTTAAACTGATAAATGATTAATAAAATTTTCTTCTTAGCTGCTCAATCTTTGAATTAGCATTTGAAAAGTCAATAAGATATTTTTATTAAAAATTAATGAATTTGCTCTCTAATGTAAAATTGCTTTAGTGAGAGTAAAACACTTCCCAACTGCATATTTAAAATTAACAAAAAAAGAAAAAAGCTTATTTGTAATTTTACTTAAAAATGGCTGTCAAAAAAAAACAATTGTTTGCGTTTTGCATCTTGTGTTTGATTATAGCAGCAAATGCATTTGAAAAGTTTTATGATGTAGTGCATGAGGATTCAAGATTGGATTCAAAAGTGATTAATGAAAAAATCCTTGAGAAGATTGAACTATGTTTACTCAGATGTGAACAGCATGTAAAATGTAAATCAATAAGTTACAACAAGGAAGAGAAGCTCTGCTATCTATATCATAAAGTTTACAGTGGTGAAGGAATTCAGTTGAAAAATAGTGAAGGTAAAAAAATATTAACTGGAATTCAGAAGCAATGATAATTTAGTCTAAGTTTTGAAATAGTATAATAACAATAGCATAAAATTTTTAATAATTTGGTTACTGAAATAAATTTTCTAAACAAATAATCGTATTAATATTTAATATAATATTAATATTTACAAGAATGAAAGAAACAGCTCCTTAACAATAATAATTTTGTATTTTAGCGAAATATATAAAATATAAATTCAAAGTTGAAAAAAAAAAATTAAAAATAAAATAAATTCACCATTCTCAAGCAAAAGAGAACGTTTAAAATTTTTAAAAGTTTTAAAAAGAAAGTAGCTGTATTATGTAGATATGAGTTAGCGTGGTTGACAGATGGTTGATGGATGACATAAATAAGGTTATTATGCTTCAATATTTTTTTTGCTAAGGTTGGACTCACTTGCAACCTAGTGGAGCAAAAGCATGCGAAGATGATGTTTGGATAACTGGTCATTGTACTAGTGAAGAAACTCCAAATTAAAATATTTTTTAAACTACTCCCTGTAATTTAAAAAATAAATGTTTAAAAAAGTGCGATGATTATATATATATATATATTTA
>JAUZNK010063412.1:0-14684 GCA_035046665.1 Euphysa ruthae
CTTTTGTTATGATATTTTTTTTAGTAATGCCAGTATTAATAGGAGGATTTGGAAATTGATTTGTTCCATTATATATATGAGCCCCAGATATGGCTTTTCCTAGGCTTAATAATTTAAGCTTTTGACTTCTACCCCCAGCATTAATTTTATTACTTGGGTCCTCACTTGTAGAACAAGGAGCAGGTACTGGATGAACAGTTTATCCCCCTTTATCTGGACCTTTAACACATTCAGGAGGATCAGTAGATATGGCTATTTTTAGTCTTCATTGTGCCGGTTTTTCTTCTACAGCAGGAGCAATTAACTTCATTACTACTATTTTAAATATGAGAGCCCCAGGGATGACATTAGATAAAATGCCATTATTCGTTTGATCAGTTTTAATTACAGCTTTATTACTATTACTCTCTTTACCTGTTCTTGCAGGTGCTATAACCATGTTATTAACTGATAGAAATTTTAATACAACTTTTTTTGACCCAGCAGGAGGAGGTGATCCTATTCTTTATCAACATTTATTTTGATTTTTTGGGCACCCTGAAGTCTACATTTTAATAATACCGGGATTTGGGATAATATCTCAAATAATCCCTATATTTTCATCCAAAAATCAAATATTTGGGTATTTAGGAATGATTTACGCACAACTGGCAATAGCATTTTTGGGGTTTATAGTATGAGCTCACCACATGTTTACCGTAGGAATAGATGTTGATACTAGAGCTTATTTTACAGCTGCTACTAGGATAATAGCAGTCCCAACAGGGATTAAAATCTTCAGTTGACTAGCTACAATGTATGGGGGGAAAATAAATTTTTCAACTCCTATGCTCTGATCTATGGGATTTATTTTTCTATTCACCCTTGGTGGTTTAACGGGTGTTATTCTAGCAAACGGTTCATTAGATATTCTTCTTCATGATACTTATTATGTTGTAGCCCATTTTCATTACGTTTTATCATTAGGAGCTGTATTTGCAATGTTTGCTGGATTTTATTTTTGATTCGGCCAAATAACAGGATTTTTATATAATGAAAATCTAGGGAAAATTCATTTTTGAGTAACCTTTATAGGAGTAAATCTAACCTTTTTTCCTCAACATTTTTTAGGATTAGCAGGAATGCCAAGAAGATACTCAGATTTTCCTGATAGCTTTTCATTATGAAATTCTATAAGTTCTTTAGGTTCAATTATATCAATAATAGGTGTAATAGTTTTTATATATGTAATTTTTGAGGCATATTTAAGAGAAGAAAAATTTAATTCATGAATTAATAATGACTTAAAAAAAATCCCTACTCTAGAATGAATTTTACCCTCTCCTCCTACTCACCACACTTATAACGAACTCCCATTTATTAATTTGTATTTAACTAACACCTCTTATGGAAAATAATTTTTTAATAGATATCTCTATGCTTTACGATAACTATATCCCCCCTTTTACAGAATGGGCTCTTTTTAACTGGAACATTTTAAGGACTCATAAATTTGTTTTAATACTCTGAGATGAAAAAATTGGAGAAAAACAGATCAAGAGGATTCACATAGTGGTATTGATCATGCTAATTCCATATCAAGTTGTACTCGTTTACCGCAGCACCTACATCCAGTGTTATCTTCAGGTACTGCATGTTGGCCTGATTTGACAACTTCATCAAAAGGTTAGGTATTGGTTAATTGTTTTGAAGTCGGTGACCTAAAAGTAATTGCAAATAAATTCATGTTCAATTCAGAAAAAGATTTATTTTAAAAAGTTTAATAGCAAGAGCCATTATTTTAAACAAATAAATGAATATTCTAGCTAACAGTAATTGTCTGCATGTAAGTTGATTGGTGGGAGATGTGTCCCCAATGGTTTCCTCAGTACTGGTTCTGCAGTTTCACGTGAGTTTGTCTTGAAGCCTCTGAATACCGGTATTATCAGATCAAAGCTTGTGTGATGACGCATAATTATCCAAGCATAATACTATGCTTTTAATTTATTCACATCGAAGTGTAGTTAGGCAGAATCAGTTGTAATGCTGTGTTTTGGTGGTTCAACATTTCTTATCAATTCTCTTTAAACTACGAAGATTTTCATAACTGATTATTCTCCGTGATATTTTCCCTGGTACATTAAAATGGGTATTAGAAGATTAAGTTATTCCTTCTTGGAATTTTATCACCATGGTTATCACCATCATCATCATCATCCAACATAATGTGGCCGTGCATAAATTGAAGTTGTCAACCCAGAAATTACTTAGAACAATCTCATCGAGATTCAACGGCTGTTAAGGCAGAAGTCATGGACCCTTTGACTTTTCAATATTGCTTTCAGTATATGAAGTCAGGATTTTACTAGTAGTAGGATATCTCAAAGAATGTCCAAACTTGTTGTGTATCTCTACGTAATTCTTCTTCCTCGTCAAATTATACATTTTATGCCCAAGAATGGATTTTTTTTCCAAACAGACCTTTGTCTTTGTGATGCCATAATAAGATCCTGGCTATACGAGTCTGCCAAACATGACACAAAATTACTTGGCGGCTTCCATTGGATAACACAGTTTCAAAGAAATCTCGTACAGGTTCTGGAGGATTCCTTTCCTCGAAAGAAAGTTGTTTAATGGTTGATAGCCATAAAAATTCTATAAGGTTTCTAACATGTGAATTTCCTCGCAAATATTTAGCTGCATCTTGGAAGGTTTCCTTTCTGCGATCTGGATTTTCTTTATTAAGTTTTTTGTGTGCAATATAACATTGTTTTGATTCTGTGTATAGAACCAATGTTTTATCACCCTGTTACGCCTTTACTATATAATATAAATATATGTGTGTGCGTGTGTGTGTGTGTGTATGTGTGTGTGTGTGTTTGTGTGTGTGTGTGTGTGTTTGTGTGTGTGTATGTGTTTATGTGTGTGTGTTGTTTGAAATATAGGAACTCAAAATATATGGGAAAAATGATTCCCATATACCTTGTGGTCAACCTGCTTTTTTATTCCAGTATAGTTATATGTTGCTAATAGTGCAATTATGTAACACTTTAAAAAGGACAAAATATTATAAAGCTATCAAAAACACGCGCTATGTTTGCAGATAAGTGACAAAGTCAAAATATATTTTTGTGAAGACCTCGTATTTTTCCAGTCAGTTCAAATCTGCTGACGTAAACTTTTTCTTTTGCTCAAGTCAATAAACTCTACTTTTTCGATGATGATGATGATGAATCAAAAATATTACATGATCATTCTTATTCGAAGCAATCAGTATTATGATATAGCTTTGTTAAAATTTGTCTTTAATCACACTACACCTATAGGCTAATTGACTTTAGAAATAAACAAATTTTTAAAAAATGAAGCTATTTGATGAAGTATCACAGTTAAATGAAGCATTGTCTGTTAATAACATTAATTACTGGAATAGTATTATTCGATTTAAAGCCAGTGTTTATTGAACTAATGAATAGAGGTATCCTTTACCTCGTTGTTGCTAAACAACGAGTAAAAGAATATTAAACGGGAAATTACAGCAAGCAAAACCGACTATAAATTATTTATTGAACTAATGAATAATATTATCGTTTGACAGTGTTATCTTGATAACACTGTTATCAACGATTCTAAGCAACGAGAAGAATAATAAACGCAGCGTGGTGTAAAATTCTAAGAATTCAACTTAATTCATGGAACCACTTTATATCTATTATCTATATAAATTCCTATTATATGTATTGGCACTACAAGTAATCAAACAACTTTAGTAAACGAACTTGAAAGGAGTGTTTTGAATGAATTATAATATTATAAATATTATTTTGAAAACTTTGAACTTCGCATTAACTTTTAATGAAAACTGGGAAAGTACTGAATAAAAGGTAAATAGCTTGTAATAATCCACCAATGAATCTTATTTAGTACACAGCTCTTTCTGGAAATATAGAGGCAGAAAAATTGACTTTTATTTCAAGAAATTTATAGGAAAATTTTAAAAATAAACCGCCATTCACTGTAGTCATGTTTTATATCATGTTTCGTATCATGTTTCGTGTCATGTTTCGTGTCATGTTTCGTGTTATATTTCGTGCTAAAATGCATAGTTTTTATGGATTTTTTTGAGAATGAAATTGTAATAAAACTGCTACAGCAAGTTGAACAAAGAATTTAGTAGATTTTGTAAACAAGGGCGTGCATTTGAATGATTGGTATATTTTTCATTGGGCTTGCTTTGGGTTGGACGAAACATGATTTGGACTATGTTAAATTTAAATCTAGGGTCAAGTCGAGTTTGGTATTGAGTAAAGGTGTATAATTGAAGAATATTTTAGGTTGGATTGGCGCTATGTCATAATGGATGAGGTCTATAATTTAATTAAGGACAGGATAGCATTCAAAGACTGGTTAGGGTTTATATCTAGGTTAAATAAAGACTCAATGGGATTTAAGTCAAACTGCTCATGGCAGGATAAAATTTAGGGCTAAAGATTTTTTATTCTAAAACCCTATGATGAAAATCCAACAATGGCTTTACAATCTTTGAACCATTGATGACATTTATTCTCAGCCGATGAGGATTCAATTTGCCTCTATAACTATATTACTTTTATAGGTTTCAGTGGATTTAGTAAAAAAAATCCAGCCCTGGAGCTATAAGATGTATGGTTTATGTAGGATGCTTGATACATGTAAGATGTATCTTATTTGGTAAACTGAACATTAATACAGAGCTAAGTGGCTTTAAAGACTGATAGACTTTAAGCATTATAATTTTTAGGGTTGATCACGTGGCGTGATTCCAAGTTTTTCTATAGGGTAGGGTTGATTATTGGGTTGAATTTAGCTCAGGGTGGTTTTAAGCTATGATTCAGGCTGGTATAGATTTTTAGAGATTGATTCACACTTGAGTTTCCTTGCAAAACGGAAACATGTCTCAATGTACATTTTATGTGGAACCATATGCAAATGACTATTACCAACTTTTTTCTGACTTTGAATTATTTCATGAAACAAAACAATTTACTGTTCATCGTTTGCTTTTTTACAATAAACTTTAAAAATTCTCAGATAAAAGTTTTATTTCGTCATTAACCACAAAGCAAAAATTTAGAAAAAATAAACCAAAAATAACAAATAATGCGAACATAAATATCTAAAAACGTCATAAATTGATCACAGCACAAAGAAAGCTTAAATTTTGGTCCCATAAGGGAAGGTTTAGGGTCAGGAGAAGGGGTTTTCATTAAATATAAAAAAATTTACTTTATTTGAATAGTGTAACGAAAATTATTTAAGTAGCCGTCATTTGAGTTTTTGTCTGATAACGTATAACTAAGACCTCATTACATTATGTTTGGAGGAATGTTCGATAACGTTTAATTAAGCCCTCTTTACATTATGTTTGGAAGAATTTTCGCTAACGTTTAATTAAGCCCTCTTTACATTTTGTTTGGAAGAATTTTCGCTAACTTTTAACTAAGCCCTCTTTAAATTATGTTTGGAAGAATTTTTGCTAATTTTAATGTCTTTGGCCAAATTTTTCCAAAATGGAAGGCCCAGGGTGAGAGATTGAATTTTGACCTTGAACAGTTTTCCTGAAGATTGGTTTCAATTTTTTAATAGGATTTTCCCACATGTTTGCAAACTCGTTCTTTCTTTTCGTCTCGCTCACCTCAACGTCCTTAAGTTTTTTTAAAAGACATAAATCATCTGCGTATAAAAACAGGTCACGTGACACACTGCTCCGAATGTCATTTACACATAAAAGAAACAGCAATGGTTTTAAAATACAATTTAGTTTGCAAAACTAGAGAATTTGTCGTCTAAATAAAAATTAAAACTATGATCTGACAAATAAGAAGCTGTGTTGTAGTGTTTGAAAATGTTTAATATACCATTTTTTCTTTTAGCATATTATGATCTATTGTATCGATAATGGTATGTTACGATCTATTGTATCGATAATAATATGTTGTGATCTATTTTATCGATAAAAATGTGTTACGGTTTATTTTATCAAAAATAAACTCAGGCATTAATTTGTCAACTCAGGCATTATTAATTAAGAGATAAAACGCATGTCATGAGTTATAAAATTTTATTGAGCGACGTTTCAGGAGTCATGCTGCTTCTATCATCAGGCTAGTTACAATTAAAAGTTTAAGGTTTTTATAGGAATAGCGTAGGCTCGAAATCAAGTGTTTTTGAAAGGTGTTAATTAGTTTATTAGTGACATAATAATGCGGATTTAGACTTTTGCGGACTGATGAAGAATGTTTATATCCTGGGTAACCAGATATCGGGAAGAGTATACGAAATTCAATTTAAATGATTAGGTTCTTTGACAGAGTAGATAGCTTCTTTAATTTTGCGAGAGACAAGGCGAGGTTTGGTGTCGATGATCGATTTGTTATCCCATTGAAATGAATGATCTTTTTCCCATGAGTGTATAGCGATTTCATTAGATGTGTCGTATTTTTTGACTGCGCGCTTGTGTTCGTTAGTTCTGCTTTTTAAGGATCTTTTGGATTCGCCGATGTATACAGAAGGACAATTTTGGCATATTTGATATTTTGTTTACGATTTAAGCAACTATGAAGTTTACTTCACTTTAACCTAATTCATTAATTATTCATGAACTACCAGTCTTGTCAAAACCTCAGAAATATAATCACTTTGTTATTTTGATTACAAGCATATGGCTTAAACTGTAATATTTAAAATGTTAGTTATAATAACAACTGTGGGATTGTTAATAAAAAAGCGTCTTAATTAAAAAAAAAAAATTAACTATTTATATCAAAATTCATTTTTTGTTATTTCATACAAACGATTTTATCGGAAAACAATGGAATCTAAAAGTTCCATATTTGCCTTGTTCGAATGTCTGGAATTCTGCTGAAACTATGAGTTTCTATTGGCTTACTAAAAAAAAGAGCATTTTTGTGCAGTCACGAAAGTTCGACTTTCTTGAATACACAAACGGATTTGATATGGCCCACAATATTTTGCAGGCAATATGTAGCAATATTTTTCATTGTGTATGTTCATAAATAAAAGTCGACGTAGTTTTGCAAGTCACAACTTAAAAATTATGCGAATGGAAATCAGCCTTAATACATTTGACGTCTTGGCTCTTTAATGGCTTATCATTTTAAAAGGAAAATGATAAAAACATTAAAAAGTTTTTTTAGTTGTACAGTAATTGGGAAATTGATTTTTATTTTGAATTGGGAAAAGTCCGTCAAACAGACTTTATTTGCGCTAGTTTACACCCTTATTACATTGGATTAGAAATTTTACTTATTTCGCCTTGGTTCATGTTAACATATTCTCTTTTTTTCAGAATGTATAGATAGGATGCACTAATGAAAACTAAAGAGTAAGTTAAACCAATAAAGCAAACTCAACAATGTTTTTGATAACCATATATAAAGGTAATTTTGATTTTTCTTTATATTTAGTAGTTTCTCATTCTAAAATGTTTGTAAAAATATTTCTAATAGTTTTTTTTTGTAGACCAGGGTCTTATGAGTTTTTGTAACATTAGTCTCTGGGATTCAGGTTAGTCACTAAATGCTTGCTTATATATTATTTAGGGATCATAGTCTCTAGTGGTTGTTTTTGTATCTCCTTGGTAAAAACTTTCAAAGTACACCCCTCTTTGTAGATCAATTTTACATTATCTTTACTGTACCCTCTTATACAAAAATCTTAACTGTTTAGCCATTTTCAGAAATTTTTTGAAAAATTGACCATTTGTTAACTAACATTTTGATAATTATTTGTAGTTTTGAAAGGTATGGATTGTTCTATCCTAGCATACATTGTTTTACATTACACACTTGTTTTAGTTAGACCTTTGCCCATAATTATATGGGCAAAAGAAAAGTCTGTAATGATCTAATTCTATACAATGAATAGTTTTAGGCAAGACACTTTGTAACTTGTTAAATTAGTACTCATCGATAAGACAACTATTTAGCTTGAATTTGTCTTATATGCAAATAAATTGAATTGTGAAAGGAGTCGAGTCCCAACGTCTGGTTCAAAAAATAAAGGTGTTCTAATCATTGATCTGCAATCTCAGGCAAAATTGCTAATCCATGTTTGAACGTAAAAATTATCTAGAGCTTAGTTGAAAATAATACAGAATAATGGCATGAAGTACCGTTTGTCTAAGTTTTTCCTTATTAACTGAAAAAGTATGGTCTATTTATATGTACCTTGTATCAGATTCCCAAACTATTACAGTAAGATAAACTAACAATCTTTGAGTCTAAATATAAACGAGTTAGTAAATATTGTTGCCATAGCAATGGGACAGATATATAAATATCATACACCTGTTTTTCCTGTGAGCTCAGCTCACATAATTATAATGTATATTAAAATGTGAATTAAAACAAAGCATGTTTCATGATTTTATATTTTCTTGCACAAAGAAATTCCATAGTATGCAGGTTGAAATTACAATGTTTAATCATTCCACGCAATGAATATACACGTGAAGGTTTTTCGTATTGTCATAAGCTATTTTCAGTATTTTGATATTGAATGTTGGATAAAATATTTAACAAATACCTTCATCTCAAAACATTTTTATATTAAAAAAAGAAAACAAGAAGTCAATTAAACCAGTGCAAATTACATCTTAAAGGTGGTATTAGTTTCAAAATCAGCTAAGATTGGCAAGCTTCTCAGTGAAATCTCTGCAAAATTTACAATAATGTTTTACTAGTAAAACTGTTGTGACTGCAAAATAGTTTTGTACATTTTGAGTTACTTGATGTATCAGAAATATCAGAGAAGAGTTAATTATACAGATTTAAAGTTATGGAAAACGTTAATTTATAAATTTTGGTTTATGAAATGTAATTCGAATGTTAAGCTACGCCATAAACAACTAATTTATGTCAGGATAGTATTCTCTCATAAGTCAATTATGCTAAATATCAAATGCGACCCCATTTTCCCAATCAAGATGCTTATTAAGCATTCATATTTTAATATGAATTTAAAACATGAATTACTGAAAACTACGAATAACACTTAACCCTTCTTAGGAAGAGCTTTTCATGTGTATGTAAGCTATACCATATACAAACCTGCAACACACGCCATGCTAGCGCACCGAAGAAATGTTGATTTATGCTTTTATTCTACACTATAGAAAAAAGGATTTTTATATCTAAATGAAATAAGTGTCAATAAGTATCAAGCACATGCCTAAAATAAAAGTGATTGTTCATCTTATTGATTGGTCTGAATATTAAATCAATTTAACTTTCAGTAGATTCTGTACAAATTGTATACAGTATAAACAATTTAGTTCCAATATTTGTGCATACTTAAATACAATACCCTTTGTCATTGATTATTCATCATGATTCCATTATCAGTTTACTACACATAAACTGAAAAGCTGTCATTTTTCATATTTTGATTTCCTTTTTAAAACAAATTTTTTACAATCAGTTTTAATAAACAACAAACTAATACTTGCTCCAACAATGCAGCACCAAGGCAAATCAACAATGCAATATTTTTTTATCATACTGAAATCAAATGTTTGTTTTTTAGCCTATTTCAAAAGAGCTCCGATATAACTGAAATTCACTACCAATAACTGCTTGAAACCAACAACTGACCGAAAGTTAATTTGCATCAGTATTTCATTAGCAATGCAGAAAACAACCGTACCAGAACAATGGCAAATAAATATAAATCATTGATTTTAAATCTACCATTGCAAATAAAGATTTATCTCAAAATAAGGTATTGCCGCAAGTGTTAAATAAATGTTTGTCTCGTGTGCTGAACAAGTCAACGATTCAATCCAATTCCTAACCAATAAAAATATTCCTTTAGCTCAAGAAAAAGTTTAAAGAGAATCATAAAGTTTGTATAACCGTCACCAGTATGAAGAAACTATTGCTGATGTCATCAAGATACGAAAATAACGCAAATACTTTTCTAAAGAGCATCTATCTTTTGAATAGCTACTTAAAGTTGACTGATTTTAGCTTTGTTAAAGGATAATGTTATTTGATTGAAGGCAAATAATGTATCAGAAAAATTTAGTTTGAAAGCAAATTCCAACTATATCCAAGATTATTTTGTGTTAAATTATCATTCAAATGCATGGCTTTAAATGAATCACCCATAAATTTCAAGCTGAGTATTATTTTGCAATACAATTCAATTTTTTTTCGATTTATATTAATTATATAAAATAAGTACACCTTTTTTCTTTCTTTTTTTTTCCAAAACCTATGAGCTCCATATAAATGAATTGAATATATGAATTGAAATCGCAAGAATATCAAACTATTTACCTTGAACTGATGGAAAAAGATATGCCAACAAACTAATCAAATCATATCAATTGTTTTAACTAGTATTGAAAAAAGTAAGAGCAAATTTATCAACTTTTAACTTTCAAGTTCATTAATGAGCGATTCACCCCAACTTATGTCATGTGTTCTGTAGAGGTACATAGTCATATCTAAATGTGTCAATTCCGGCTGGAAAATGGTTAAAATAAAGTATAGGAAAATTTTCAAAAATAAATGTACTAAGATTTGCTCATGTCATATTCAGATTTTTTTCTATTTGCGTTTGTGAAGTTGAGATATTTCTTTATGATTTTGCCAAAAATATCATAACTGTTCTCCATCCGTGATTCCTAATTGCATGTCTTAGGCTCGATGAAAACTGTACTAAAATTCAACATAGATTTAATTTTTATCAGGTATAATAAGAAAAAAAACTCAATCAAGGTTTTGTTTTTATTTAAAGCCCCAGGTAAGTATTATAGTTTTGACTATGTTTTCGTAGGATTTTTTTGTGCTCTTACATAACAACAAGTTTGAAATATCAGACTTTTATATGGAATTTTGTATTAAAATATTTGAAAGTATATATAGTTCATTTCAAACAGTTTTTTTGAATTTTAATTCTGATACCGAGTAGGTTAAATTGTAAGAAATAGTAGGAAAATTGAAAATTAGAGATATACTTTAATATATACTGTTTATAGGGGAAATTTTTTGGAATTCACATTGGCTTGAGAAAGTGATTTAAAATATTCTGTTAGACGTACCCGTGCACTCATCATGGCTATTATTTTTCAGGCGTTCCTTGGATAGTTTGTCCCAGCCCTGGGTTATTCTCTGGAAATTTTTTCCATACTCCAGAAAATCACCGAAATTTTAGGTGATTGATTAGGAGATTGATAATGGTTTTAGTTTGTGCTAGAGTTAATAAATTAGTAATATTTTCCTTTATAAGAAAAAATAATTCAATATTTATTTTCAGACCTAGCAAATAAAAATGACATCAACTGTATACGTTGGCAGTTTGGATTACAGTGCAACACAAGAGGATCTGTTTCATATATTTAGGGAATATGGCGTAGTGACAGAAGGTGAGTTTTCAAGGATGCAACTTTATCGGATTTTTAGATAACTGATATTAATAAAAACTTATATTTCCTTCATATTTTAAGCTAAAGGCTGGTTTTGTTTGTTTATTTTTTTAGAAAACGTTTTTTCTTCAAGAAACTAGAAATTACTGGTTGGTTTATTAGTATAAATTAAAAGGGTTTATCACTGCAAAATTAAGCCTTTTTTTGCATGTAAACGGCATAATGACTTCATCTAGGACCCGACATGTGTTTCCTTTGTTGCTATAACAGTTCTTATTTACACCACGAAAAGGCTGATAGAAAGTTAACTCAAGGAGTTATCATTTATATCATTAAACTGCATAGAAAAAAAAATTTCAAAAGAAGCAGTGACTAATCTCTTATCATTAACAACCAATGCTGGAACATTTAAGATTGCTTTTTCTCTCCATAGTATTCAGAAGCCTAGACGTATTTTGACAGCCTGGTAAAATTGATTTTTGATGAAGGGGTTATATATTTCCACTTGTTAACTGGTACACAATTTTTAACTCCATATCTTTCTGCTCTCCTGTTGGAGTTGCAACTTAACCAGTAGTTGATCTGTGTTTATTGAGCTCTAATGCGGCAAAAGAGACTTTAGGCCCACAATCTCAAAAAATAAAACAATAGTAACATGCTCATGATAGAAACTCAAGATAAAAGGTTACTGGATTTGTTTTGTTTTGGAAGTTTTGAAGCTGGGCCTTCATTGATCATATGAGTTGTTCTTTTGTATTTGGATACGAATTTGTTTTACCATTAACTTATTACAAAAGAAGTAAAAGCTAACTGTTTTACTTTAAAATGAAAGAATAAAGTTTTAATTTAAAATTAAATTTTGTCAAAAGAACAAGCTTTGTCAAAAGCAAACAGCCTCCTGAGAAGTTAATAGCTTGTGTGAAGTAAATGGCGCGAGTGTTGTTGTTCTACAATAGATACTACCTAAAAAACCTGTCTCCCACCATGTTTGGAAATTTTTTTGGTCTGTATAGATTTCAGGGAGAGTTGAGGAGGAAGTTGAGACAAAAAGTGTCTGCGATTATCGTAAAGAATCATAACTAACATATTGAGCCATTGACACAGTATTGGAAAAGTATAAACATAAATATAAACGTTGCATAATTACGCAATCAATCAAGGTTTGTTTTGTTTTAGTATATGTGTAAAACTATATTTTACAAAGAGAATGTGTTTTTTTAGAAAGTTATTTGTTCTTGATAGGATAAAAGTTGTACCTATTGTTGACAGGAACATGTATTCGATTTTCTGGAGGTTTGCAACTTTTTAGCGCTAATATGTAATTTTCCATTTAAATTATATACACAAATTGAATACCATACAAAATCAACATATGTATTACCAATATCTTCAGTCTCTGTTTTGTGGCTAAATACACCACCCTTCTTCCATTTATTGAACATCGTCAGCCTTTGTTTCTTTTACTAGTATCCATTTTATGTTATGAAGAGGTATATTGTTTGAAAAAAAATATATTTGTGTTTACCCATGAAATTATGATAATTATTCTAAAAACTTAAAAATGGTAGATATCAATGAAATTTACGCGTCGATGATCAGTTAAATATATTTAACCACAAACTGAAACAATTATGAGCTATAATTTGAAAAATTGAGTTAAAAGCTATTAAACACTAAGGTAAAGTCAATTTACCCGAGCTCTACATGAGTCTGAGCGATCGCTCAGGATTCATGGCAAGGACTCAAGAGTAGACTGCGAATTATTCTACTAAGATTAAATGGTTATGAAAACAATTGGGCGCAATTAGTCAAAAAGATGTATTTTGAACAAGCAAGTTTGACTTATATAAATTTTTTCTCACGTTTTAAATGTTTATTGAGGATTTAGAATAAAAAATATATTATTAGAGGCAAAACAGATTTTATTATTTTTAAATATTTATTAGATGAATTAAAATTCGCAAAGTCAGGGACTGAGATCAAAAACTGTCTAAAATAACCCCTGATAGATTTGGGATTGTCATGAACTTTTCAAGCAGAAAAACAATTACATGGGTTATAACTATTTTGCATACTAAAACAATTTATAATGTTACTAAAACAATAGTATTAACACAGCATTCATTATTTTCCATAATTTAATATCTATGAATAGTTGGAATGTTCTGATTGTTGGTTAATGCGGATAATTTAAACTTTTAACGGACAATTAAATATCATCACCACATACTTAAAATCTTAAGTTTGAGTACTAATACATTCATTTCATAAAGTATAAATTTCCATGGTTTAACTTACATATAAGAAAATTGACTATTGATATATTGATTAACATAATTAATTTTGGCGTCAAGTTTTTAGCTGAAATATATAATTTTTATTGTGTTGTTTTAAAATAGATTTTATAATTAAATAGTTTTGTTTTCTATTGTGAAAGTATTTTATATTTTAGCAAGAATTATAAAAGAACGTGATTCACAGAAGCCAAAAGGATATGGTTTTGTGACATTTGATAATCCTGGAGATGCAGATGCTGCTCTTGATGCAAGTGGTCGAGTAAGAGTTATTTTTTGAAATTGAGTGGAAAATTCTCTCGAATGCCTAAAAACTAACCTCGATGTCATTACTTAATAAATATGATTTAGTTTATATTTGTCTCTATATTTATCTTTATATTTAGCAAATTATATTTATATTATAGCAAAAAAAAAAAGAGAGCGTATTTTGCGAATGTGAATCGCTTAATTCGGATGCTGAAATCGTTTTTTTTTTTTTTTTTTTTTTTTTTTTTTTTTTTTTTTTTTTTTTTTCTTAGACGATGATTTTTGTTTTTCTCCAACTTATGAAATAATACCGTTATGCTTGCCTTTGTTGACATTTGTGTTGGTCAATTTTGGTCAATATAAAATTTTTCTTCTGCAACCTTTTTTGTGGCCCATCTGTTATATAGCTTATAAAATAGTCTACTGCCAATTTATCATGTTTGCCTTCAATTTCTATTTTAATATGGATGTTTTTAGTAAGGTCAGACCCGCTTTTTAACAAACTAATTTTTAGAATCTATGATAATTCTATGTTGGTGATAACATTTATTTATCCTCTTTGTCATCTATAAGATTTTTCAGTGCCCTTAGGACAAACAAGATCTGAGTCAACCAGATTATGTTTTAGATAGTAAGATAACAAAGTAATCTTGGTTTTTTTTAGGAATTAAATGGACGTCAAATATCTGTAGAATTATCTAAAGATCGAAGTGAAAAAGGTCGTGGTCGTG
>JAUZNK010063423.1:0-14682 GCA_035046665.1 Euphysa ruthae
AAACACTTTATTGCATTGACATTTTATTTTGGTATCGTTAAGAAGGAAAATTTGAAGACGTATTGGTCCATGGATGATGTGCTTTCTACACCTTTCCAAAGAAAGTTATGTCTCGTGACATTTTTTCATTACTTCACCTGTATAACAACGAAGAGTATGGATGTAAAGGACAGCCTGGCTAAGATCCTTGCAAAAAACTTGGTTCATTTTACAAGTATGTTACGAAACAAATCAGTGAAGTTTGGGAGCCACAACAACATTTTCCATAGACGAAAGATATATACGTATCAAAGGAAGAATCCATTTTAAGTGTTATAATCTAAGTAAGATTGATAGGTATCATATGAAAACATTTAAGCATGTTGATTCCTCAAAAAATTATAGTCTCAAATTCAAACTCTACACTGGTGTCAATGACTATTCGGAGATCACATTTGGAAAGACACACGATCTAGTGATGCACATGTGCAAGAAATATTTGAATAATTATTTCATAAACTTTATGAATAACTACTACAGCTCCCCCTATCCCATCTCCAATCTGAAGAAAGAGAAAACATGGGCTGTTGGAACACTCCGTTTAAACCGTAAAGGTGTGCCTGCAGACCTATCAAACGCAAAGTTAAAAACAAAAGGTGAATCGAAAACCATGTCGTACCCCAATGAAATAACACTTGTTAAAGTTTATGATAGAAAAGTTGTAACTTATGTCATCTGTTTATAATGAAAAATTAACAGACACTGGAAAAATTAATTGTACTATGAATGACTTAATTAAGAAACCAAAGTTAATTTGGGAACTCATTGTTTGTTGTTTATTTAAAGGGATATATAAAAAAAAGCATTGTTTTGTTTCATTAGTAAAATTTGATTATTCTTACACCCTCTCAAAATAGAAAAAATTACCACAATATCATTTCTAGAAGCTTTTATCCCAGAAAAAAATGTTTTCTTTTTTCACAAAATTTATTGCTATTCCTGTACTCAGTACAACTTCAATGTTATGGTGCTTCAAGAAATGTATGTAAGAAACTAGCCAAATTTTATGTGGCAGATACCAAAAGCAAGTTGGTATTGAATCTACAAATTTGTCAAGATTTGAAGACAATTAAACTGTTAAATGAAGTACAAACAGAAAATAAAGATATGACAACAATAATGAAGGATGAAATGAAGGCACAAGTCATCAAGTGAAAAGTAGAGCAGATCAAAGATAAGTCTGGAGAAAAACTCAAAGAAAAAATTATCATATATGCACTGGATTGGGTTTGATGGGAATACACACAGAACAAGAAGTTTTCCATAAGAGTCAATAAAAGTTTTGACGACTTATAAATTGTTTGAAGTGTGCAGAAAAGATTGGAAAGACAATGAACATTTCTAAATGCAAATTTTACACAAAAGATCTGATTTATCTTGGGCACAAAATATCGACAGATGGAATACATGCTGAAGAAACCCAAATAAAAACGATCTGTGAAATGCCGAAACCAGAAGACAAGAAAGGTATACAAACACTTTTGGGAATTCTTAATTATGTAGTTAAATTCCTACCAAAACTATCAGAAGTAACTGCACCATTTCAAAAACTAATAAAGAAAGGAACACACATGCAGTACAATGCAACACATGATGATGCATTCAAAAAGATAAAGAAGATGCTGAGCTCAAAACAATGCTTATCCTATGATAATGTAAAGAAACCTGTAACTTTACAAGTGAACACATGCAAGACAGAAGTAGGAGCAGCTTTATTACAAAATGATAAACCAGTATCATATGCATCAAAATCAATGACAGGCGCTCAACTTAACTATGCCCTCATTGAGAAAGAACTATTATCATTCTTATTTGCATGTGAACGGTTCCATGAATATATATGGCAAGAAAGTAACAGTTCAAAGTGATCATAAGCCATTTGGTTACGGTTGGAACCAATGACTCGATTTTCCATGTGATCCATGTTTTATGAAAATTTCTGAGATCAATAAAGGATCTGTTATTGGAGAATTCTATAATACAATTAGGCAAAGAGCCATTTCATACTTTTTAGATTAATAATGTTTTTTATACCTTTCCATATTTGACGAAAATTTTGTATTGAGAAATATCTTTTGAAAGCTCTTGATACTAATCATTTTTAGTGGTGAAAAAAGAATTAAAGCTACTTAAAAAATTATTTGATTTAACAAAAAAAATTTTCTTTATCAAAGTTATTAGTGTTTCTCCTATAAATATCATGTATACGAGAAACGAAATTTCAATTCATTTCTGGATAGATAAAAAAACTGTGGTAGATGATCTGAAATGATGATGTTCAGGTACCAGAAATTATTTTCTTGTCAGTGCAATTAGAAACGATGTTATCAATTAAAGTTCTTAACCTGATTCTAGAGTGATATGGGATAAATAAAAAATTATTGGAAGTAATCAAGTTAAAAAAATCAGAGGTATTCACATCAGTACTACATTTAATTAGATCAATGTTATAATCACCTAAAAGGATAATTGATTTGATTTCAAGAGATATTTTATCCTGTAACGGTGCTAAAAATTCATCATTGAATTTATTTATTGACACGCATATATATCCTAAATGATATTAGATATTTTAGAAATTATTTCAATAAATACAGATTCGAGAACAGAAGATTTATACATCAATTAGTCTTGTCTTATAATATAATTGCTTTGAAATGTATAAAAGAGCACCTCCACATAAAAAAAAAAACGTTGGAGGGTATTCAAAAAATCATAGCTTTCCATATAAATTGGTAGAGTAGGTGTTATTACCTTTTTAAGCCTAGTTTCTTTAACTCCTATCATACTAAAATTAAAGTTGAGTAGAGTAAGCATTGTCTGAATTTCATCGAAATGAGAAGTAAGAGATGATATATTCATATGAAACGCAGAAAAAGAATTACTGCTGTCAAAGTTAAAAGCGCAAAAATCATTAATGTTAAAATACTTACAGTCAATCAAGCTTGGAGATACTTCTTTTTCATCATTAATAGAATTTAATGTTTGAGAGAGAAACAAAGTAATTATTAAATTGAGAAGTGTTTTTTGCTTTCAGAAGGTAATAAATTTGATTTAGAAGGTAGTTCAGTTAAGTTTAGAAGGATGTCATTAGAAAAAGCAACTTAAATTCATTTTGAGGAATATAGCTGAATGGAAATAAATTAGATGTACATAAAACATAAAACCATAATCATCAGATTGCAATAACCTATAATCAATATCATTAAGTTTGTTAAATTTTTTGTAACCCAAGTCACATAAGTCGGATTGAATGTTTCCTTACACTTACTGTTTTGTTACATATATTGCAAGATTGTTAGACATAAAAACTAACTTTAAACTAATTAAAAAGAAAAAAACTAGGAGTATTTTTTTGGGTATCCTGGAATTTACGGTCCAATTCAAAATTTTATTTTTCTACATATTTTACAGTCCGATTCAAAAAAATTTTTTTAACAAAATTAATTTCTGTTTCTTAACCAAAAATCGAAAAACTATTCATAACATAGCTTTTCAATTTTTAATCAGAAATATTTTAAGAAATCTTTTAAAATACCAATCATTATTATTTCAAAATATGAAACAACTTTTGAAATAACATAATGAATAAAAATAAACTTCGGAAATCGCCCTATGATAGATAATTGCAAAATTTAAAACTTTAATTTAAAATCTGCGCCATGAAATAATATAACAAGTTTATATCGGATACTAATTTTTCGTACAATAATAAAAATGTGGTAAACAACATGTGACTTATCTAATCTAATATAAAACGAAATTTTTTTGGATTAATTATTATTATACTTACAAAGTTCAAGAAGAACAATTGACTCTTATGACACTACTGCCAGCTACCACTACCAAACTGCAATGCATTCAATGACTTGCACAACGTCGTCTTTTACAAAACAATACAATATGTGCAAGATACAAAGAGGCAGCAACGCTAAACAGATACGTCCAGCAAGTGGATGGTTTCCGGTGAAAATTCATATCACGTTTGCAAAGCAAATCAAAATATGAAAGTGTGTTTTTAATAGAGACAAGTAAAAAAATATTCGAAAATAAAAATATTGAGCAAAACAAAAAACAATAATAATAATAATTCCGAATTAAAAAATTGAAAGGAATTGAAAAACTAAACGAAACGACGTTCCAGAGATAGTATAACAAAACCAGTTAATTAAATCAAAGAAAAAGACTGAAATTACAAACCCTAGTTAATAACTAAACCAAACAGAAAATATAAAAATAAAGAAAAATTTTAACTTTTATATTAATCAATCTCACCAAACTCTTCAATCAGTTAAGTGATATGATCAACAATTGTGAAAAGCCCATCCTCCTTCATTTTGCATCGGACGGCACCACTGGAAACCCTAAAAGCAAAAATATTTTTTTGACGATAAAACGATTGGAATTTCCCGTGGAACATTCGATAGTAAGGACAGAGGTTTTTGTTGTCGAAGAGTTTGGTGTCTGTTAAAATTAAGGTGGTCATGTCAAGTTCAGCTAAAGCTTTTTTCTTCGAGAGTATTTTGTGGGCGTTTTCTCGATTGGAAAATTTTACGATTACTCTAGTTTTTTCAGCAGGATAGTGGCTTGCTTGGGTGTCAGAGGGAGCAATATTAACACCAATTTTCCGAACATCTCAAACGCTTTGCCTTCTAAACCTAAATTCCCGATTGACTGGGGAAGTTCAAAGATCTCCACACTATCACGTCGAGAATACTGTTGATAAGTGTAACATGATTTTTCCAAGGCAATGATGCGATGAATCAGCTATGATTGTTTGGCCCAGCAGATAAGGCATTGGTATCCGGATCGAGTTGTGGGTTCGAAACCACCTCGAAACCATTGATTTTCTTTTCCGTAGGAGCTCTACACCAGAATCAAAGCTGTGGGCCCCCTTCTGTAATAAATTAATCTGAAAATTGTTTGTTGGTCCCACGTTAAAAATAAAAATTACTTACCGCTATGAGTTAATAAATTAAAATAATAATGTATTTCACACTGTTAGTACTAATATGACAATGAAGTAAATCAATATCAAAATCTCATAAAAGCACTAAGTTAGTGGATATATTAGTGGACCATACTTTGATTGTCGTACGTGTTAACCATAAAGGCAGTGACTCGCCTGACTTAGTTCGACGCATAAAGTTAAACATTCGTTGATGTGGTGTTTTGTTTGTATCATTGATCTGAATTTAGTGCGTCAGATAGCTCCTTTTCCCACTATTTTAAATCAAAATTTTTCGAATTGTACACTATAGTAATCTTTTTCCAGATAGTTGCGTGTATCGCTCACGTTGTCCATTTCCGGTTAACTTTTACGACGATGTTCTGCTCGTAGTAAAATTCTTTGAATTTAATCAAGATTTCAAGTCATTTGATTTAAATGAACTACCTTGGTCAGGGTGGACGTAGCTGGGCGTAACAAGTATTGAGAAGATGGAGCTTAAATTACGAATAACAGTGTTGGTACTGATATCCGAGTATGGCATGGCGATAAATCTTGAATACTCATAAGAAATTGTGAGAAAATATTTGTTGTCTGTTGCTAAGGTAAAGGGCCCTTGAAGTCAAGACTCAATCGCCCGAAGCCCACATGGAAAAAGAAGACATAGCTGAAGAAATCAACCGATTAAATTAATTGGCAGGGATATTTTCCACACCGGGGTGGTATTTTAAGTTGAAGCATCCAAGTTCGATACGCCATCGATTGATTTTTTCATATTTTATTTTACTTCCTCGTTTTTTTTCACACATAAATCTTGCAGAATTATAGCCAGTAAAATATGTGAAGTGTTTTCCTATTAAATAATTTTTCCAATGTCGAATCGATTAAACTAACGAGCATACTTCTTTTTCAACAGGTAAGTGTTTCAGCTTGATTGGGTTGAGGCTTCGGAGAAAAAGGCAACTGGTTTGCCTTCTTGGTTTAATGAGACAGCAATTGTGATGTACAGATTATCTATCTCGATGACAAAAGGTATGTTCTGGTCTATTGCAGAAACTACTGAGTTTTCAATGTCTTGCTTCAGGTGGTTAAAAGCGTTTACAGCTCGCTGGGACAATGGAAAATCGTGTAAAAAAAATTTTTCAATCCATTTAGAGTAATACACGTATAAACAGACTGTTTTCTTTTGTAGTGTTATGTATTCGGGTGGTATAGTGTTTTTTTGAGACTTGATAACCAAGAATACAATTAGTAGGTACTAAAAATACACTTTTCGAATGATTTAGCTGTAGGTTATTTTTACATGCATCATGTAGTTTTGATAGATTGACATTATGTTCTTTTTGGCTGTTAGTTGCATCAATCACATTATCCAGGTACATGAAGGTTTGTTTTAGGTTGTTTCGTTCAATGAAATTGTTGATGTTCCTTTGGAAACGTATAACCCGTTTGTTACAAAATGGCAATCGTTGTGGTTGATAAAGTTTACCCTCTACTTCGAAAGCGAATTAAGGTCGTTAATCGTGTCGAATTGGGACTTGATAGTATGCACCCTTTAAATCAATCGTGCTGAACATCGAATTTTTTCGAAAGTTCATTAACTTGCTCATCTATGCGTGGTAGTGGGTACGCGTCTAGTTGTGTGTACCAGTTAAATTCCTGGAAGTAATCTATTGTCATACGTTTCTTGTGTCGATCGTTAACTGTCACAAGCACTTGGGCACGCCAAGCTTATTTGCTTGGTTCGATAACATATTGGTTTAGGAGTGGCTGAAACTCAGTTTCGATGAACTTTCTATCATTCTGGCTATATCGACGCGACTTAGTGTCGATTGTTATACATTCATAATTAAAATCTGTAAATAAAAACGGTGACTGCACGTTCATTGTTGACAGATCATAAGCAGACAAAGGGAGCTCATTTCAGATAAAAAGTTTTGTTTTTGGATAGTTTGTGTTGCTAGTTACCAAATTAACGATAACGTGTCCAAGAAGCTTGATTCGTACTGATTGGTCTGCCAAGCAGACTGAAGACTCATGTGGAATGATTTTTAAGTCAAAGTGACGTATTAGCTTTGATGAATGAAATTGTCAGATCTCACTGTATCAATGAATGCTTCAGCAGTGCTAATGTTAACGTTTACGTGTACGATAGATTTCCGAAGAGTATGTGGCGATTTTGACATGGTGATGTTAGCGGATAATGTTGGGTGAGTTGTTGCTAACGTTTTACTTGCAGATTGAATATTTTTCGATTGGCAAACTGTTGCAAAATGTCCAACTTTTTTGCACTAATACATGTGACAGAATGCTTCCCTCGTATGAAACTGTTTTCGGTTATGATGGATCCTCTGCAGAAGAAGCACATTCATTTTTCTTCGTTTCCAATCACATTTTTAACCAGTACGACAGGTTCTTCATTAACTGTAGTGGCATTTAGTGTGGACGTTAGGCTATTATACTGGTTAAAAGATGTCTGGGCTAACTCAAGTGATCCTGCTTGTGTAAAAGCAGCCTCTAGTACCTAAGTTATATTTTCTAGGGGTCATTGGCGGAACGGGTTGAACTGTATTCCGTTAATAAATTATCACATATCATTTCTTGTTTGTACACTTCCAGAGTCACACTTTTTAAATTGGCAATCCTTGGCTAACAGCTTTTGAGCGTTAAAGTAAGTGTCGAGAGTTTCACCATGTTTTTGATTTCTTGTTACTAACAAATCTTTAGCAAAAATTTCCATTTTGTGTATTACAACCAGAGTCCCAAGAACTTGCATTACTACGTTATGATCATTGTATTATAAAATCAATTAAAAAGTACTGGCTGAAACATAATTTGCTAGGACGTCAAGTTTATTCAAGTTTGTTTGGCAGACGTAATCGATGTTAAAAAACTGGTGAAGGTACCCTTCTTGTGAAACAATGCTTTGTCGAAGCCAGATGTATTTTGAGATGCTTCAAAGTGCTCGGGGCGTATAAATTTACCCATGACTTGTCGACAAGGCTGTTTCGGATTTTTCATGTGAAGATTGTGGTGAGATGAATTGAATTAACACTTCTTATACAAATAAGGAAAAAATTAGCAGATATTCATCACAACACCTACAAAGTTTTTTTTGTAATAAAAATTTTTTAGAATTAGACATAAAAAAAGGGCCTTTTTGGTGGAAATTAAAACCAAATTCCTTTCTTAGTCTGCAATTATCAACATGTTCCACTGTTTAAAAACCGAGAAAAGAACCTAAAAATCCCTGTTGTGGCTTTAAAAAATCCCAAAGAAATGTTTAGTAATAATGCAGCAAATGAATGTGGCAACAACATTGATAATGCAGATGAAAGAGTAGAATACAAAAACATAAGCGCCCAAACTGATTTTCCATATGTAAAAGATGCCTGTTATTTACCGAACAAAAGCAAAATAATTGTTATACATGATCACTGCTGTTCTATGACTTATCTCGAGAAAAATAAATTATTGAACAAATTTAATTTGTTAAAATAATGTTTGAAGACAAAATAACGCTAGAATCGGACATTATGATTTAAAAAATAGTCAAATTACATTTGACAGTTTTAAAAATGATGGTGATAGAGTTCGATTTTACACTGGTGTGTCTAACTACCAATATTTGATGGCTGTATTTGAAAATTTGAAGTCCAAATCTTAAAAACTTAGACACTGGCGATCAAGTTCTATGACCCCTAAACTATGGCCAACATGGGTGACAGATGAAGAAATAACTAAAAAGTCAGGTTTTGTTGATTTATTAATGTAATAGCAGATAGAGGTTTTCATACAACGGAAATTTTACCAGAAGGTGTATCATTGAATTTTCCTCCTTTTAAAGGCAATGTGAATTGCTGCTGTCCGAATTCATGTTCAAAGAGCTATTGGGCTCATAAATAACTACCTTATTCTGGATGGAGTATTATCTTTAACATTAACACCAGTAGCTGATTAAATTGTTGACTAGTTGAAACCTTTGCACTCTCAAAACGGTTATTTTTATTGTCACAAATTTTTGAAAACTTTAAATGGTTTATTTATGTAACAGTCATAAGATCAAAAAAAAGTTAAATGCTAGTTTAATCGTTTTTTTTTATTAATAGGTTTAATGATTTTTTATAAATGATGATTGTACCTGTTTCTTTATAATGTACTAATTTGAAATTCTGATTCTGTGTTGTTTAAAAAATTGGTAAGGTGAGATGCCGGTAATTGAATTGCTTGTGGCGTATGGTGCATACGCCACAAGCAATTCAATTACTGGCACCTGTTTCTTTTTACTGTTAGAAAGGGCGTTTGAAGACTTTGTTCCACCAGCTATTAAGGATTAAAATACTTAATATAAAGCTACCAAAACTATCAAACAAGTTCATTAATTAATTGATTAATTGATATTCTATTGTAAGATCTTCTCTTTATCCCTACCTCTCATTTTTTCGAGGGAGTACAATTAAAATATTTTCATAGGTAAACCTTTGTATTTCAAGTAAAATGTATTCCCTGTCGAACTAAATATTGTATTGATTGATGTATAATTAGAAAGCAGAGTTGATTAAGCACAATAATTTTTTTTTATTTAGTGCTAGCCGTTTCCACAACATCATCACATTGCGGGAAAATAACTTTGTTTGGACGCAGCTGCTCGATAACAATAACTTGATTGATGCTAATCGAACTATTCGTTTATTAAAATGAAATTTATCCTGTTTTCTTTCTGGCAAAACTCCTGAAAAAATGTTTTAGCAGGTGACAATTAAACTGTTAAGATACATTTAATGCATCCCTTCATGTATATCTTCATCTATAACTTGAAAAAAAACAAAAGTCAGTTTCTGATAAAAATGCAAATACGTTGTGTTTAGTCAGAAAATTAACAGAATTTTGGTCCAATATCGAAATGTGGGGTTTTTCAAAAAGTGACCGTATGGATAAAATAGTACATCCATGGACCTCTAATTTGTTTTTCACTAAAATATTTTTTAGGATTTTTTTCAGGGGTAAAAATTTGAAAAATTCGGACATTCCCATGGGCAAAACAGTCATCCATTACACCACGAATGCGTTTCATTTATAGCATTAAATCACCATACATGATTAAGCCGCCCTGAATATCACAGTTGTTGAATAGTTGGGCGTTCTTATTGGCTGTGAGCGTTTTGGAGATATAAATTGAAAAGAGAATTATTCAAGACGATCAATTTGTGTAAGATGAAACATCTCCACTAACATTATGCAACAGATTAGAAAAACCCTTAGAACCAATTTTTTTTTAAATATTTTAAATTCTTGGTTTTTGGCAATTTTGGGCCGTCAAGAGTTAGTCATCAGATTACCACTGCGTTTCCATATAAGGTATTGAATTGCCATGGAAAAGTTTATTACAAACGACCAAACCATTATAGAGATGTCACTCTTTGAAAATTTAAATGTTCTTATTGGTCAAGAGTATTTTGGGCTATAATATAAGAAGGAGAACTTTTCAAGACCTGCGCTTTGTTAAAGTGTTAGAGAACCATCCACTCTAATATCATGCCAAAAGTTAGAAAAATGATTTTGTAAATCTCAAAAACAGTCACTTTTAAGGCCGTTTTAAAATTTTTCTCATAAATCCGGCTCTATCACTCCGCCCTGATGGACCGATGGTCTGAGAAGAATTCATAGGATTTTTTTCTTTGCAGGGTCTATGAAGAATACAAAATTAAGAATGCTTGCAATGGTAAGAAATGTCTGTTGTCAATATGGCAACATACGTGACAGAAATCTATGGGAAATTTTATTAAATTTCCCACTCCCATAAACTAGAATCATTCTTAGCTTAATTTAACACGCCCATCTTTTTCTGATGCCTCTAAACTTTCTTATTATTTGAAAGATTTTAGAGACACCTGTCATATCTAGATCAAAAAAAAAAGTTTATTCAAAACTTATTAATGCAGCGCAGAGCTTTTGTCAAATAGTAATCAATATATTGGGAAAATTTCCCCTGGAAACATGCTTCCGGAAACCTGCCACCTGAAAAATACGTTTTGATATAGTTTACAATATAATGTAATCTTAGAAGTTTTTGACGTTAATATAAATTTTAGATAAAATCTCAATGGATGAGTTGGAACTTAAATTGATGCCTGCATTTTGAAATAGTTTTGTTTCTTTTGTTTATTAGATTATCGTCTTCGAAAGAAGCAATTTCCGTTTTTCCCTGAAGATAGTGGCAACATATTTTCGAATTTTAGTTTTGAGAGAAGCATTTCTATTTGAAATAATTTTTTTTATGTTCGAATTTCTGCATGAACAAAATTAATTTTTTTATCAAAGGCTATACTGATAATGCAGGTTGCAAATGGATTGCAGGAGTAATAAGCATAAGCAGACCATTATTTGTGTTCACAATCATCATAAAGAATTCATACAGTTCTTCTTCATTCAAGTTTAAAACATCTTGAGTTTCGCTGTAAATATTTTTCTGAGCAAGAATATCTCTAACACCTGTTTAACTTATTGATACACGCAAGTTAGAAGAACAACGGGTTTCTTTTAACTCGAAAAACATTCGCACTGTTCAAACAACGTTTATAGTAGTTTTTCATTTATTTATTTTATTTTTAAGTTTAACCGAAAATTTGTAAATCCTGTATAAGTATTACGAGCAATAAAAATATTGATAACAGCAATAATAAAAATATTGATAACAACAATAATAATAATAATAATATGGAACGCATTTTTCTGTATTTAATATATCAACAATACTTTCCATTTTATTTTATTTATTTTATTACCGTCCAGTAATTCAAAGTGAAAGAATATAATGCTTGAACACTTATACTTTCTTCTTCACCATCAATATTCACTTCTGCAGTTTTAAAAGCAGTTGATGATTTTTTCCTGTGAACAACACTACCTGGTATATTCCATTGTGAAGTTTCAAGCCAAATTCTTCTGGGGAATCATCTGAAGGGTGAGGCAAAGGAGATGCTGCCCATCTACTTGTAAGCAGCTGTGTTCGCATCAGTTTTTGGTATAACACCTTCTTGCATGGTGGCATCATTCTAATATCCAGCTTCTTCGCAGAGGTTAATATGTCGTTTTGGTTTTTAGGACGATACTTTTCTATAAATATCTATGTTTGTGCATCACAATCAAATTTTTTCTTGCCATAAACTTTACAAACATTATATAATCTTTCAATAACGCTAAACGTTTCCTCTGACAGTTCTTTTTCTGTTTATAATGCTGCGAGTGCTTCCTGTGTTTCGACATTTTTCTCTAAAACCTTCAAGGGTTTTATTTTACCTTTATGTGAAAATAAAATTGTATACTTTCGCCAAATTCCTCAGAAAAACTTCGTTTTAAATGATTAATTTGAATTTTGTAGCGTTCTTTGTCATAAATCTTGAATCTCATTTAGTGCTATGCCATTTCCATGTTACAACATTTCACCAACAAATGGAATGTGTTTTGCGATTAGATTTAGATGTTATTTTATCAGGTTCAGTGACGTTTACCATTTCTGTAAAATTTGTGCTTCCTTTCCTTTTGCTCAATATTGACGTTCTAGTGAGCCTAAACCAAGTTTTTTTGGTGAATAAAAATGGTGAAAAGCCAATCAGTGCAGCGTTTTTGAAAAAAACTTTTTTGGGCAATTATGGCGTTCTTCATATTTGAGGCCTTTTCTACTGTCTGCAAAACAAAATTGATGGCTGTTTCTGCAGTGTGTAGTGCAAGTTGAGTAAATTTTTATGTAAAGTGATGATGATGAATGTAATTTGGTTTACCAATTTTTGCTCTAGTATGTTTTAGATATGGCTATTTTATACTTTTATAGGTTAATTTGTCGCCTGGCCATTTTGTTAAGGTCAACTTTTAATTCAAAAATTATCCCTTCGGTGTTTGATTTTACTGCACCAAGTCTCAATAACTTATATAAATAACTTCTACTAAATATCGGTTAACAAAGATAAAAATTTATGTAGTATAGCACTTTCGGCCGTGGCACGCATCAAATAAGGTCATTTCAAGATTATTTAAGCCATTTTTGGTGACTGCCTCCAAAAATTAACTTGCACTTCATGGTTTGCAAAACTATATTTAGTGTCCATTTTACAATTTTATAGTATTCCTAAACGATAAGACAGTGTATCGGATAGTACTGGTAAGGAAGTCAGTAAATAAAGCAGTTCTTTTACCGCTGTGACTTTCCAAAATGGCTTATCTTGGCTTTTTTGATACTTTAGACCTGTATCGAGGAGCAGAAATTAAATATCTGCCAGTTTAACTGTGTTTGCTCTTGCTCGCTAAAACTGCCTTTTTTGAGAATTTTGCCACATGGTTGCTCCAGAATTGTCATTTATTGCCAATTGTTCCAATTCTATTTTTGATTTTCTGTCAATCTGTTATTAGGGTACATTTGGTCCAAATCTTAAGTGAAATAGACAATTAGTTCTACTGGTTGTATCCGAAACGCTGTTGATACTGACATTTATTTTAAGTCCGTAACAAAATAAAGTTGATCCATCCAGTTTTTAATTTCAATACTGATATTCATTGAAATAATTACAATATTGCGTAAATGTTAGACAATATAAATAACAAAATTCTTTTTTCACAGTTTATTTATTAGTTAGTTTTTCACCAGTCCTAATTTACCCGTTTATATTTGAGAAAGAAAACTGGATTAAGTTTAAATTGAATATTAAGCCAAATATCTAGGTTGTATTTACGATGAAAAAACCAGTAATGAATCAATGGAATTCAAATTATACTAATAAGTTGAATTCAAAATAAACTTTCTTTACACGAACGAAATCTTTTTATTCTCGAACTTCAAAGGTTAATGTGTAACACACTCAACCGCATTTTGGTTATGCTAGTTTTTCACAGTGCAAACAAACATAACAAACAACTTACGAAACCTGACACAAAAACCTTCGATTCTAATTTCTCATTCTTGGTGTATATAACAAAAGGCACGGTTAACATAAGCACTGTCATTACTAGCTGTCAAATACATGTTTTCATAAATATTTCGTAACTCACAGTTATGCAGGTAACTGTCAAATTTAAGATAATTTTTTTAAGCAGGCATCTTTTTTTGTCCAGAAAAGCAAATACACCTGACAATAGCTGTATATAATCCGGTCACACATCAACCTATTAAATTCAAGCCACCCCACTCTTTTAAAAAAATCGAAGAACATTGAAATTATAAAAGTAGATTAAATTTTGGCGAATCAATAAAGATACGAATTAAATATTGAACAAAAATCTCATTCATTGATATATTGAAGAGTTTAACCTGATGGCAGGTTTACTTTTATAAAAAAGTAAACTTAAAAAGTTAAGAACAATATCAGAAAATTAGGATGGTGAATCATTCGTTTTGTAGAGTTTTCTTTTACCACACAATAAATAGACGTTATTTTATGTATAACATATCCATTATGATCTGAGTGCGTTCTTCCACATTAATTAACTAAAAATCTCGCACGATTTTTCACCATTTCGCTGAAAGTCTCAAATGTGCTGAAATTTTACGTGGAGATTTTGAAACAACAAAATAAAACGATTTTGAAAACAATACATTTTTGATAAAGATTAAATATATTATACAAAATAAACCCCGTCTATAATAAAAAAATGATGAGAGATGAATATAATGTACAGAGAAATAATTAGTATTTAAACAAAAT
>JAUZNK010063434.1:0-14682 GCA_035046665.1 Euphysa ruthae
ATATAAATATAATAACTTTTTTGTTTTTCAAATCCTTTGTCGTGGATTTTCTTTGTGCAAAATTAAACACCTTGCTTTGCATTAAATGAAAACTCTTAACGTTATTCAACAAAAAATTATTAAATTTTTTAGTCTAATTCTAATTTTACTTAATAAAGTGAAATAGCCAATAGACGAAATCTTTTGACCAATATTGCCAACTGTTGAAAATTCCTGTGTTTCAGCACTCATCCCAGCTTAATAATGTTAATAATATAATAACAACAACTCGAAAATAATAATAACATCTGTTTTGTTATTGTTATTATTATTAGTATTATTATTAATTCTTTTAAATCTGCATGAAATTGGGAGATCGTAGAAAGCATCATATGGCCTATGTGGCCATCTATTAAAATTTCAGGTTTTTTGGTGCAGGGTCAAATTTGCCAAAATATGGAAATCTGTGTGTTAAAAATAATGTATTAAAATCTCATTAATTGTTTTCCTTTATATGTTGCATGAAGCTTGAGTGCTATAAAAAATTTTCTCAGAGCCTATTATATTTTTGCTAATTCTGCATGAAACTGAGATATCCACAGGGCATGTTTTCACCCATACCTTATGTATTTTAAACATATTTTTAAGAGATTTTGAAATTTTATTTATTATTTTTAACTTATTTAGGGGAGTTCATTCACATGACTAAGTGCTTGCTTAAGATGCACATGGTTTATCCATATATGCTTATTTGAACAAAAGTGTTTGTTCTTCTTCTATATAAAAACTTATGTTTACTGGAGAGTGATATCAGTTGAACATAATTTCAATATTAATCATGTTATGCAATAATTAAAGAATGAACAGTTATGTTTTTTTTATAATGACGAAGATGAAATTGATTGTTTTTCATGCAGACAGCATATCTATTAACATGTAATTTTTTGTAGAGTTACTACATTGCAGACGGCATATCTATTAACATGTAATTTTTTGTAGAGTTACAACATTGCAGACGGCATATCTATTAACATGTAATTTTTTGTAGATTTACTACATTGCATATCTATTAACATGTAATTTTTTGTAGAGTTACTACATTGCAGACGGCATATCTATTAACATGTAATTTTTTGTAGAGTTACTACATTGCAGACAGCATATCTATTAACATGTAATTTTTTGTAGAGTTACTACATTGCATTTGATGATCCAGTGTATGATATACCTGACAACATACGCTCACAGAAACATGTGGTTTTTGGTAACATAGAAGATATATATAATTTTCACTGCAAGTAAGTTTTATTTATCAACATCAAGCGAGAAACTGTTAATTTTTCTGTCAATCTATGAGCAGTTTGTTTATAAGTAAAAGTTAACAAGTTAACAAATTATAATTTAACTGTCTGGCTCTAAATAAGTCTGTTGTTTATGTAGTAATTCAACTATATTTCTTGAATAAATTATTTTTTGTAATGGATAACTTTCCTGTGAAATAATTTTATATTAAAATTACTTAGGGAAAAAAAGGTTGATATGTTTTGTAAGCTATTAGGATCTGAAGTAAACTTTGTCTGTAAAAATCAGTGAAGTTTATTATTTTAGTTTTGTGATTTAAATAGAAGATGATTGTTGAAAGTAATTTAAAGTGGTGATTATGAATATTAGAATATGGTAAATAATTAATCAGTGGGAAAAAATATAAGTTTTTACCAAATTGCTGAAGGGGCACTAGAATTTTACCATAATTCCAGCGTGTTTGTAGAATTTATGCACTTATAAAGTTGAATAACTGTAAAAAAATGTGCAAAAATAATTTCTTATTTTTGTTTTCAAAAAAAAAATTGGTAAAAATCTAAGAAAAAAAAAATCTCTTTTCATCAAATGAAATCATTTTAACTCTTAAAAAAATACTTGGTGTGGTTCAGCATTTTCTTGTCTTATGTAAAAATTTTCATCCTTCATAAATAATCGTCCAAATCATGTCCTTGGAATTTATCTTGTTTTTTCAATTATAGAAAATAATTTTATAAACTAATACAGAATGACATAAAACTAAAGTGATTATCATTATGATTTCCTAAAATATTATGATTGCCTAAAATAAGAATTTAAAGTTGAATTGTTTTAATTTTTCCATAAGCACTCTTTTAAACAATATTTGCTATTGCTCTGAACTAAAAAATTAAAATGAACCAAGTTAATGGATTATGCTGGATTAATTTAAATTTATTATTTCTGAAATATTACCACCTTACCTTGGTCCAGTTTGATTGCATTAATTAATTATCTATATTTTTTTTGTCTGCGCTTTTAGATTAACAGAAAACTATCCTTTTATTAGCAAAAATTCTCAGTGTATAACGTCAATAATACCATTTTCCAAAAAAATTAAACTCACTTTTGTAATATCCGGCAGTTTTTAACAATATATATGTTTAAGTTTTTATTTAAGTTATAGTTTCGTGGCTTACTGTTTATTTATTTGTGAAAACTCAACTGAAAAAATTTGTTTCATAAAAATATCTGCCGTTTAAATATAATAACCTCTATTTTCAGTTAGTACTTGATTTAAGCCTGGTAAGCCTGGTAAGTTTAAATATCAAAGTTTAAAAAGGCTTTTCTGAAAAACTGAAGTAAACATGATGGGTTTAATGGATTTCAGCTTGCTTTAAGGCCGTAATATGTAAAATTTGGTAGCTTTCTCTTTGCAGCTTATTGGGAAGCTTGTTGTGGTATCCAAACTTCCCATTTGCAACAGCTTGCTATTTTACTGCACAAACTCTCTGTATATTTTTTGAGCATTGCGGCATGTCTGGTAATGCTAATGGTATAAACGTTACTGTTTTGATTTAGATTTTTTCTTCAAGAATTGCAAGAATGCCGTGAAACACCTTACATGGCTGCACAAGTGTTTCTCCATCATGTAAGTTGTGTTGATATTTAGGCAGAGTTTTATTTCTTGGTGTTTGTTGTTTGGTGGGGGAATGGAGGTTGAAATCAGTCATTTCAGTAAAACATGAAAAGTAAACCTTTTTTTTGTGGTTAAATACCCTTCCTTGTGACCTTTTCTAAACACTATGAAGATTAAGCTGTTTAATTAATGTTGATATGAGTCTTAGGGAGATATTTTTTATTGTAGAATTGGAGGAATATTGAAATTTATTCTATCTAATGTGCACATGAAAATTTTTACATAAGATGCATATAAGAAAACCTCACTTGGTTAAATTATTTAAGTTTGTGAGTATGCTCTGTGTCCCATCTTTGGAAAGTTGAATTACAAATCACATTCTAAAAACCAAAATTGATGAAAAAATTATTAGCATAAGCATTTACCGTCAATCTAATTTTCAGATTTGGTATTACATATACTAAACCACATCAATTGTTTGTTTATTTAAAAAGCCTTAAGAATATATTTTTATTTTAATGCGCCTGCCCAAAAATCAGCTTGTTCAATAACCACTAGGAAACAAGAGGGCTTCATTCCACTTTATTATAACCAAGCCTGAACAATCAAAAGCACAATGGAGAACAAATTAGATAGATAATATAGGCAAATGCTACTGATTGCATTAAACGTACCATGTTGAAATAAATTAACAAATGAGAAGCTATACTACAACATGCAGTGTTATAAGTTTAGTTTTAGAATATTTAAGTTAGCTGTGTATTATTTAGTGCATCCAGAAACAAGTCTTAAAGAGTTTGACAGAACAAATAAAGGAAATGAATGCATGAGAATGTGAACAGTGTCTTTAATTTAGCACAAAATTCATATTGAAAAAAATTTGCCTTGAAAATTTTACGATACTGCATATTTACTACTATATTTACTACTATTTATAGAAAGACTATTTTCAACTGTATGCTGCTTACTGCAAAAATAAACCAAGATCAGAGGCTTTAAGAAAGGAACTTCATCAGACTGCTTTTCTTCTGGTAAGAGATGTTTATGTTTAACTGGTTAGTCACTCTTGTCGGACTCCTTGAAATATATATATTTTTTTAATCCTGGTATCGCTATCAAATGAATGCGTAGTTTACCAGATATTAGTCTAAAAAGGATCCTATAAATTCACTGCTGTGTGCATGTATTTCCATTGATTAACTTTCTTGATAGATGTTCTGAAAATATTTTCCAATCCTTTATGATACTTTTTTGAGAAAAATAACCAAATTTCTCAGTGATATTATAATGAAATCTATACCAGAGAGCTACAAGAAAACTATATTTTGTTTATTATTAAACAAGAATGAAAAAAGATTTTTTAGTGAAATAGGAAAAACATTACTCAATTGTGAAAGGACTTTATTTTATTTATTGCTCAATTTATCTAAATTATGTCTTCGATTATCTTTTAAATGCTGTTTAAATTAACCGGCCAAAAATAAAATTTATTGCTTAGCCATATGGTTGCATATCAAAATTTCTTGCTACTTAGCATTATTACACTTTTGTCATTATTTTTAGTTTAGCTACCATAAAGGACATCATTTGGTGCACACATGGTCACATTCAAAAAATTTTCAAAGCCTAGTAATGTCCCTGGTTATCTTTTTTTTAGACTCCCTCGAAGTCATCTGAGTCCTACGAATTAACCCATGCAATTTTTAATTTATAAAATAAGGTTTTTATATAAATTTATTATTTGTGTCAAAAATACTCAGAAATATAACGATTAGCCTCAAGGTTTTAAACTCACAAGTCATTTTTTCAGGGGTGTTACTGGAATAATTTGATTGTCACATAAAAGACTAGGGCTTGAGTATGGAAACATTTTTAAGCTGTAGTCTCACCTTCCTCATGTATATAAACAATGTGCAAATATTAATGTAGGCTTGGATGATTTTATACTCGCATGTATACCACAAGAGCCTATGGCTCTTGTGGCTTTTCCTCACGTAACAATATAATTGGTATTTTTAAATCTGCACTCTCCCCCATTGTCTGCAGCTACAAGACCCTGGTTGTTTTTCATTTAAAATAACATTTTAAATGCCCGGCTAATGTGACATCTTAATAATAATTATCATAATAATAAAAGTAACGCATGTAACTTGATTATTTAATAATTCATAGGTTTGTTTGATGAAACAAACTTCAAGATAATTTGTTGTGTAAAGAATCACATTTTTGTTTTTTTTAAGTTTGATTTGCTTGTAATTCAATAAATCCGATAATCTTAGATATAAATACAAGTTCGATTGGCATCAGATCTTATTTACAGAATAAACTGTAATGTTAGTTCCCATAATAAACTTTAATGTTAGATCCCAGAATAAACTGTAATGTTAGTTCCCATAATAAACTTTAATGTTAGATCCCAGAATAAACTTTAATGTTAGTTCCTAGAATAAACTTTAATGTTAGTTCCTAGAATAAACTGTAATGTTAGATCCCAGAATAAACTGTAATGTTAGTTCCCAGAATAAACTTTAATGTTAGTTCCGAGAATAAACTGTAATGTTAGCTCCCAGAATAAACTTTAATGTTTGTTCCTAGAATAAACTTTAATGTTAGTTCCCAGAATAAATTGCAGGGATAGTTCACAGTATAATGTAATGTTGGTTCCCAGAGTAAACTTCTATGTTAATTTCCAGAATAAACTGTAATGTTAGTTCCCAGAATAAACTACTATATTATTTCACAGAGTAATGTAATGCTAATTCCCATAATAAACTTTAATGTTAGTTCCTAGAAGAAACTGTAATGTTAGTTCCCAGAATAATCTGTAATGTTAATTTACAGAATAATGTAATCTTGGTTCCCAGAAAAAACTATAATCTTAGTTCCCACAATAAACTGTAATGTTAGTTCCCAGAATAAACTGCTATGTTATTTAACAGAAGAATGTAATATTAATTCCCAAAATAAACTGTATTGTTAGTTTCCAGAAGAAACTGTAATGTTAGTTCCCAGAATAATCTGTAATGTTAGTTCAAAGAATAATGTAATCTTAATTCCCAGAATAGACTGTAATGTTAGTTCCCAGAATAAATTACAATGATAGTTCAAAGTATAATGTATTGTTACTTCCCAGAATAAACAGTAATTTTAGTTCCCAGAATAATATGTAATGTTAGTTCACAGAATAATGTAATCTTAGTTTCCAGAATAAACTTTAATGTTAGTTCCCAGAATAAACTGTTATATTTTTTCACAGAGTAATGTAATTCCTAAAATCAACTGTATTGTTAGTTCACAGAATAAACTGTTATGTTTGTTCACGGAGTAATGTAATGTTGGTTCACAGAATAAAATTTATTGTTTTGAGAATTTTTTTTTTTAATCTTATATTTTTTTGGGAAAAAAGTAATTTTCGACTTCTTCTAAAGTCAAATGAAACTCACCTTGACTTAACCCCACCTTCAAGTGCCTTGCTGACTAGGTCTGCAATTGAATTGAGACTGCTCTCTTGGATATGTTGTTTTTGAACTTTTATTTGTAGCCGATTAGAGGATTAGAGTTTTATGCTAAGACCACACGAGAGCAATGCCCATGATGATTGGAGCGACTGGTGCTTCAATGACGTTAGCTAAGATGGCTGTTCCAACGCCAACGAGAATGACTTCTATCACAGTAGCTCCGACATCAACACCGCTGATAACATTGACGATGCGAGTAAATTTGTTCAAAAGACTTTTATGGGAGAAAATCTCAGCCTTTAACTGGTATTTAAGTTTGGCTACCTATGTCAATTGGTAGTCTGCCTCAAACTACCAATCCTGTCATTTAATTATCTCACTGGTTTTTACATACTAATGTCGCTTTTTGGGATCACTCGTTTCCACAACACCAATGAGATACGAGGATGAGTGTAGTGTTGTCTTGGTGAATCCCATCTCTGATCAGGTGTCCAAATTAATTTGATCGCTCTTGCTTTTCTTTCAGGTCATCCACGATTAGAATGTTCTTCCTTTTTTGGTTGGACTCTATTGGCTTTTCAAGAATAGCAGTGTAAGACAGAACCTGAAGGCCTTAGGCTTTGAAAGCGGTTATGATTTTGCAATACGCTGGTTTGTCCGGCCGGTAAACACAAAGGTGTAGCGCTTCATATTGTGACTGTGAGTTGAGTGGTAGTTGCTGGATGAAAATTGTTTTGCCACACATTGTCAGTCCACGTTTGAGAATCCTCCATTTAAAAGTTATTTGTATGTAAGCTTATGTATATGTTAATATAGTGGGTTCAAATGAGTACCGTTACGTTGAAAAAGTCATGTTTTCTTACAGGCAATAATCTCGCAGTTTTGTTGGAAGCATCGGTGAACAAGATTGTCAAACCACACACGCAAGCACTCGGCCAAATATAAACATCTCAATAATAAAAAGCAGGTCAAAGCAATACATTGCCATGAGCTTGTCCAGTAGAAACGTCAGCGTCAGGCACCCTTAGAGGAGCAATTAGCTTCACAGAGTGATTACCATTCTATTAGCTTACTTCAGATGATTAAACTTAAAAAGCAAGATGCCAACATTGATGGCAGAACAAGCATTAACCAATAGATCTGAAAGTTACAATATAACACAGGAAATATTCGGTTCGGTAAAAACTCTCAGCAGCAGGGGGTAGCCTCATTGAAGTTTCTCGAGAGCATTCGAGTATTGTTAGAGGGTCAAACGGGTAGATCTAAATGATCGTTACTACAAACTCCTAAAATGCTACCAACACCACCAAAAAAGAGTCAGTCGAGTTTTGAACCATTGTCATCCAATAAAAGAACTTTATGCACTGACTCAAAATTTTGGTGACCATGAGAGATAGTGATGACGAAACAAATCAAAAGGGAAGTGGTGTTGATCTACTAAACCAAGCCATGGACCACGTTGAGCAAGGAAGTCACAATGAGGCATTGAACGTTTTAAACCCAGCAAGGAAACTTAGCGCACCACACAAGAAGTTGAAAGAAGCAGAGAATTACTTCACTTCTCTTAGACACTAGGCCATACTAGAATATCTAATAATGGCACTGATTTTCATTACTCTCCCTAATAAAGGCCGCTTTGTTTTACCAGGTCAACACGGCACAGGAAATTACTCATTTAAGCTGGCTGAGACCCTCTCATTTCTAGGAGATTGGGAAGTGTTTATAATCAGCGAAGTGTTTATACCATGCACCTGGTACAATGTCCATCTAGCCCCTGAGAACTACAACTCTGCGTCCACACTAGTAGACTAAAGCCGCTACTCTTTTTATTGCTATTATCAAGCATGTAGAGCATTGACTCATTACGTGCAAGGAGGCTGTTCTGCCAATGGCTCAGCAAGCTGTTTCAGAGGCTCTTTCCACGATAGGGCTGCTAAAAGTGAGATTGAAGGCTGCGGTTCAAACGGCAGCCACAAAAGAAAATCTCATGAATCTTGGACATGCTGGGTTTACTGCTGCGCGCTCGATTCTGTGGATATGTTTACATTAGTTTACATTACCTATTAGACATGTGCACTTTTTTACGTCATATGACACTGAAATTGATGCTGTTCATGAAAAGAGCAACCCTAACACGCATTTACCCGAGCTCACAGGTTTGTGAGTGGTGTTACCAATGCAGACTTATATAATCATAATTTACCACAAGCTCGTAGAAGCCAACAATGAGCTAGATCACACAAACGAGCTTCATTTTGAAATGGGCTATGGCAAAGTAAAGTTCCAAGTCCTGTGCACTGCAGGGAGTATCGTAGCTGGTGATAATTTATCACTGATCAATTTGTTTGCGCAAGGTCTGTTTAGGAAAGTTACTTTAACTTTACGATAGATCTGGTCGAGCTATATCTAACCTCAACGAGTAGTGATATCCCTACCAACTGATGATCCTCACGTTATTGTCGAAGAACAAGAACTGGAGTGAAAGTGGTGCTGGTCAGCTCAAAGGACGGTATCCAGACACCCTAGTACATTTCGAGACTAAATATGAAGCCAACACGGGTTTGTTGCTTGGCAGAGTTGTGGTAGCAGAGGCAGTTGTTAATGCTGCACCAACAGCAACTGTCACATTCCGCCCCGTCCTTGAGATGATATAACAAAAACGATTGCTAGTAAGCGATATGGCCCTGCGGTTGTCCTTACTCGAGCAAAGCTAGAGTTTACATTGATTGCCACCGAAGCAGTGGCTAGAGCTGCTGTTAGAATCACATCTGCCTGCTGGTTTGTCAAGTGAGTAGAGCTGACACCTGCTGCCATAAATTTCACAATAGAGCATTTGGTGAAAGAGAATGCTCTGTAACCTATCTACCAGCAACAAGAGTCCGGATAGACTCAGTTTAAACTGAAGGATATATGGAGCGGTACTCTGTCTAGCCACTTAATTTAATCTATTGTGAATGCATCGTCTTTCAAAGGGGACATAACACAGAACCATTACAACTTTGCAAATTATGGACTGTCTCGGCTACAGCTGACCACTGGCTTGAGAGAGGTGTCTGAAATTGCCTACGAACCCGTCTTTAATGAAAAAACTTGAAGGATTCCTCTATCGCACGAGAGTATCGTTCCACACTGGATGTCCCAGTTAAGGCTTGGGCGACTGATGGCAATGTTATCAATTTTGCAGCCTATGTGGGAAGCACCGCAATTTATGAGTTTGATTTAACTGCTGTTCACAAGGTGTAAATTGGAGCCTCACTCATAGAGGATCATTTTTGATTGTCATTACTTTCACACAAGCACCAGCACATCCAGTCACAATTATTTGCTGATTTCTGGTCTCGTCATTTGTAGAGGTGGCAATAGATTGTAGTATTATGACTGACTCTACAGAATAGGTATGTCAACAACCACGTAGCTCAAAAAGTTTTCCTCACTTTCTTAGAGTTTTGCCACTTCGGTCTGGGGGCTTCGGTCCTGACAGAGCAGAAAATGATCTATGCATCCAAATTCCTGTAAGACTTTAGGCCATTATGGCCTATTTTTTCGCATCCCTAACTTGACCAGCGATAATAATGGCTGAGCAATTGCACGAAGGACCTACGTTAGGAAGGACAGAATGCCATCTCTATGTTGACCATTTTTCAGTGGAGGAAGCATTTTTCTATGTTAGTGAGTCGATGCTCTTGAAAACTTCATATACCCCTCTACCTTTGGTTTGCTTTGGTGTGCTGCAGGAATACTAAGCTTACCGTTAACCATGCCCTTGGCTATTTTTTGCAGCAGTGGATCGACGGATGTTGGGATCATTTTCAGCACATAATCTCCCTTGTGCTTGTCTTCACTGACTAGTGTTTCAAGATGGTGTCTGTGTTTTCGTAGCATTTTTTTGATTGAGGCATGTTATATATATATCCTAATGCTTGTGATTTGTTCAATGACTCTTGCCAAAATGTTAATGGTCGGCTGCAGCGCCCGGATAGATAAAATCCCTGTTCATCTTGTCCTTACTATGATAAACGTTGCTTACAATTCTATACATTTTTATACAGATATGGCACCAAGATGGGAAGGTGGAGTTGCATTTTGCTATGGTTCTCATCACTGGACTTTTGAATATTTGTGTTGATACCGCAGAACTAACTAAACTCACTCAATCTGCATGTTGGAGATTGATCAAGCTACTCGAATACATGACCTCGCTAATTGTAATCGGCAATGATTGAATAGAAACACAAAACCAAACCTTTGACATTTAAAGAGCTTGATATTGTTTTCAACAACGTATAAAAAAAAAATTTCTATGACCCTGGAGGATTTCAGGGCATTCCTGTGCTCCATTCGAGACTACCAAAAGACGCTGCTTCAAAGGAGAGGGTCCGGATATCTAACCATGGCCTCCTCTTTGCCCATTCTAATATATGCCCTAGTCAGACAAGTCTCAAAATAGAAATTTGGAACAATTCACACAGCACACTGGCAAAGTCTCTACAATCACACTTCTCTGTATCAATTTTTGAGCAACCTGTTGAGCACCACACGGCCTATAAAGCAGAGTTGTGGATTGAGTTCCTACACCACATAGCCTATACAGAACTGGTAGCATTCTACCAAGATGTAGCTGCTAGTGATGTGTTGCCACAATACATGTTGACACATTTTTTGTCGCATTCACATTTTACGTATTCACTTTCAACTATGGGCATCTATTTGCCTTCATCATTTGGTGTAACTTGGCCTGACACACCTCTAAATGAGAACAACCAGGGTGTCATTGCTGCGGAAAATTAGGGAGAGTGTATATTTTCAATTACCAGTTATATATCTATCCAAGGAGGTGTCGTGAGAAACATAGATTCTTCCATATGTGAGTATAAAACCATCCTAGCCTACATTAGTATTTGCTAATTGTTTATGTATGTGAGGAAGGTTAGCTTAAAAACGTTTTCATACTCCGTTTATAAAAGTTTAAAAAGTCCTAGTCGCCCCTTTCCGTCTGCCAGTGTTCTGTGTGTCTCAGTGTTCCATGTGTCTGTCATCTTAAAAAACATTCATTCATTTTTCTAAAGGCCATAATGCAACTGTTTTAAATTTCTGAAAAAAAAAATTCTTGTTTTACTTTTTAGTACTGAACCCTAATATAATTTCATAACATGAAATTAAAGGAACATATGGGACATATCATACCCATTTTACCACCTGCTACAAGTCCTTAATCCTGGAATCTAGGCCTCAAAATTAAGCTGTTCTGTTGAAATATTTTCAATTTTTTTTTGGAGCAGAAACTCTTTAATTAATTAATTGGTTTTTAATTTATTTTATTTTTTTCTCAAAAGTTAAGTTTAGGGATTTTGAATATAATAAAAAATTTTAAGGTCAGACATGCCCAAAATTTTGCCTTTTTAAATTTGCGCTTCATTTCTGCTGCAATGTTTGCAATAGTTAAAAGTATTTTGAATATTCTAGAATTTAAGATATAAGGCTTTAGAGCCAAAAATTTTACTTAGTTTTTCTTTTATTTCTGGGAGTCCATTAGTCACTAGAGCTTAATTTTTTTTTTATTTATTTATTTATTTTTTTTTTTTTTTGATGCGAAATTTTGCTAAATTTAAAGATTTGCCAAATAACCTGTTAATTAATTTAATTAAAAAGAACTTTTCGAATATTGATGCCAGTTAGTTAGTTAGTTAGTTAGTGAGGTGAGGTGAGGTGTTAATTTTGCAGAATTTGAAATTCTGACAAAGAAAATTTTCTTTGACTTTTTCTGGTCGTTTATTGGCTTGTGGGGATCATTTAGATCAATTAGTCAATAATACCTAAACGTGTCCTTATCTTGTTTTACTTCTCATACAGCAAATTTTCAAATCTAAAAGTACAGGCCTGACTGTAGGTAAGAATGACGATCAATTACCTACTTTCTGATAAAATAAATTTAAGGAACTTAATGAAATAGTTAATTAATTTTAAAAATTTAAGGAAAAAAGGTTTTCTTAAAAATATAGCCGTATTCGTTGTTAGCGTGTTTCTCAGAAAGTAAAATGCAGATTGTATCTGTTTGAGTTAATAGTGTAAGTACATATGTATAAGTCTAAAAAGTAAAGATAGTCATGATCTGCAAAAAATCACCCCAAGCATTTAAAGTACAAGTATGCAAAAATATAGTTTGTAGTATATACTTAATTTCTGTACATTTCTATTTTTCTTTGTTCCATGTTAATGCTTAAGTTATCATTTTTTTTAAATACTGTGTTCTTATAAAAATATTTTTAATAAGATATGTCATTTATCAGACACATCTTTGCTATAATTGTATTTCTGTAAATTTTGATTATTTTCTATAAATGCACTAATTCTAAATTTCTACAAATTGAGTGTTCTTGAGTGTTAGTGTTATCTGTTTCTGTCTTAGTAATTGTACATCTGTAGTAACATTGATTACACATTTAAAATTTGTTGTAAAATATTTCCCATATTTCAAAAAAAAAAAAAAAAAAAAAACAAATAAGGGGTTATAATTATATAAATTTTATTTTATAAAATAATAAACCCCATTGCTGTATTATCGTATTTATATTTGGTGATCTTTTGCAGCATATTGTTATGTTGTATCATGATATACTGAAAATAGATAGTGGAAGGAATGGGCATTTATAAGGATATACAATGATAAATATAACCGCATTTCTTACCACCTTTTTTGTATTTTTTAAATTTGATTTTAAGTTATAAGTTATCGTTTGATTAATGTTATCCTAGCACTTTCGTGTAGTAAACTGTAAAATCTGAATGTGAGATTTGGTACTCCCAATGATATTATATTGAAAATTTACCAAGATAAAAGTGCTGTAAAAACACAAGCTCCTGTTTAATTATTCTATATTTGTAGCCACAGGCTGCAAAAATTACTAAACAATGACTGTGTACTTTTTATTTCGCACATTATTTCTCTAAATAGGTTAATTCTATTATTATTGCTCTAGTCTAAGAAAATAGTTTGCTGTTAATTTCTGTTACTGAGATAACACAAAGATATGATTTGATTTATAGCTTATTTCTAAATCTGGTTTGACATAAAATCTGTTTATGATAAACAGAAACTGTTATAAAGAAATTTCCACTTATTGAATGAGTTGTTTTAACTTATTTTGAATTGATTTTGTTTGTTGTTATCAAAAAAATGAATCATTGTTTGTTACTAAATATAATTGTATATGCTTAATTCAAAAATGTTTTCCAAAAAGAATTGAACCTGTGGGAAATTTTGTCAGGAATATTCCAAATCGTTTATAATCAGTTAATTCTATCCCTGTTTTGCTAAGTGCAAACTTATAATCACTCCAACCCAAAATATTCCTACAAGGTTAGCTTTTTTTTTTTTTGTCAAATCAATCAATATTTATTTCACACATTTAACAAGATATACATGTTTTATATATTGCCACATATATATTATAGATATAAGAATGATAAAACCTGATATAACTATAAATAATTTATATAATAAGCAAAGTAAATAGCAAACTAAGTTTAATGTCATTATTGTATCGGTGCTTCTATCATGTTAAATGCACAGGATCAATTACAAACAGTAAGAACTGATACAGAGTAACAACCTAGTGTGATTTTGCGTAAGAAGATTGGTGATTACAAAACAAACAAAGTAAAATACAGTACAAATTTTGAAGAATGTAAAATCACACGAATAATAAGACCATTTAACTAGTGCTCCTTTTCCAAACTATTAACAGAACTGTTTACAGGTAATATCAACATTGAAAATCTAATTAAAGAGATAAAACGCATGTCATGAGTTTTATCTCTTTAATTATTAATGCCTGAGTTGACAAACACAGATATTTTTGAAATTAAAAATCTAGTTAAAAAAAGTAATCTTGAACTAAGAAAACTAAATGAATAAACCAAAAAAATAATAACCAGACAAATGTTCAGCCTTAATATTCTTATTGTCAATGAAACTCTTGTATCAATCAATCAATTTATGGAGTTCAGTTGAATTTCCACAGTCTAATTGAAAATATATAGATTTATATTGAATATAACTTCCTTAAAATAAGCGAAAGAAATTTCAGAAAATAAATGTAGATATATGTTATATAATACATCAATCAGTTTACAAGACTTTAAACTAGACTTTGAGGGAGCATTGCAAATAGTACAAGACTAAGGCAAAGTAACAGCCTAAATTTGTTAGGGTTATTGCGAAAGTGAAATAGATACAATCATTTGCACCACTACTTAAAAATAAAGGTGTAATTATATTTATTATTTAATATTTAATTACTATTTACATCAAAAATATATATATTTATA
>JAUZNK010063445.1:0-14681 GCA_035046665.1 Euphysa ruthae
TCGGATGGCAATTCAATAAAAATTTTGTAGGCGATCAATTGTTGTTTGTTAATTTTCCTTTAACGCCAATGTCTTTTTCTTTTTTAAATTTCGTAACCGATTACCAACTCTTGTTTTGGACATGTCCTACACATTCCATTTTCACAACTTTTATACCTGGATAAATGTTTTCAACAGTTTTATGACTTACTGTCTCCATCACCATATTGAATATATCTTGAGTTATTATTTTTTTTTTATTGAACGCTGCTATACGCGTTTAGTGCCCACCGTTTGCATGCTGCCTGCTGAACCCTGATAGTTTATTTTATGTACATGGCCAGCTTTCCACAAATCATAAGCATTAGGGTCCATTTTTTCTTGGTTCTTTTTTTGAAGTGCAAGCTTTACATGCTCTACTCATTTCTTCAATGTCAACAATTTTTCCTGTATTAATTGCAGCTACAACACCGTTAAGGAGGCATATCCGTTCTGTTGCCAGGTTCCATCGCACGAAACTGCAGTATCAAGAACTACACTGCTATAAATATTTTCAACTCACGTAACTCATTACATGAGTCAAGCGCAACTTCTTCTGTGGAGCTTTTAATAACGGCTTGTCAAAATTTTGTCATAATTGATCGACGTCATTGGCTTGGGCATATTCTTAAATGAAGTAAATGTCTCAAAACAATAGCCCTGATCACATTCCCTCATGGTGTAAACAACTCTTGTATTTATATCAAAGGAATTGTTACTTGATCTGGATGTGTAAAAGCCATGAAAAAACGAACATTTTGTATTTTTGCATTGGATAGTTAGAAAGGAAACTAGCCCTTTTTTCTTCATAGTATCCTCTGAAAGTTCCATGTCAATTTGTCCACATAATGGAAAAGATAATAAACTGAAAACATGCATTAATAACGGTCACATCAGGACAAATTGGACACATAAGCAAGTCTCCTAGAAGCGATTGTAAAATATCAAAATTGATAATAATGTTTAATCATCATCACTTTCTAATGGGTTGATCTTTCTTTTGCTGGCACAATCAAGTGAAGTTGTTGGAAAATCCGTCGTATGGCTACGGGTACCAGGATCATCAGCAGCTGTTTTTTTTCTTCAAATCTTTCGTATGTTGGTTTTTAACTTTCTTTTATTTATTTATTTTTTTTTTCAAATCTTTAGGCGTTATTATAATTAGTTAAAGCAATAGAAGTTATACGGTTATGGTATGCAAACTAGACTGATAGCTAGCTAGCAATTGTACTAAAGCAGAAACCAACAACATCACAACACAACAACCACTAGCCAGTTTGTGATAGCTCTTTTTAGAGCAATATGGTTATGATTATGGAACTATGCTCCGTGGACCAGAGTAGACATTCATGGTGTATTCCAAAACAAGCAGGGTGACTTATGGCTGTGCACAGAACGTTTTGATAGGGGATGAAAGGAAAAACTTTTGTCATGGCGGATGCTATGAACAAAAATACCACCTACAATCACGGACAGAATATTTTTGCCAAACATATATTTACATGAAAATTTATCGAATTTATCAAATGTACTACTAAACTCATCAAGCATGCTACCATTTTCTAGCTTGGCAAAGTTTTTTGTCCGAAATTGTAGGTCTAAGAAACATAAAATAAAAGGCATTTTCAATCTTTTTTTGGCAAAACTAAAAGCTGCCATGTGAAAGTACGATAAATCAAAATTTTGAACTGTTTGATATTTTCACTAAAATTTGGTTTATCTGCCACCTTAAGTTTTGAATCACAGGGTTGCTACATCTGGCGAAAATGTCTTGAGTGATGTCTGGAAATAGTCTGGAATTGCCTCAATTTGCCTGGAAAATAGCATGATGAAGAAATTACAGAAATTTTCCAAACAGGATCTTTTGAATGTATATTCATTTATTAAATGCTTGTTTTTAGTTTTATGTCCGTTTTGGTTTCATCTATGATCTTTCATGCTTGCCTTGTTACTAGTTTTTGAAGTTAGAAAGTTTGAAGTTATTGTCTTGTTCAATTCTTGTTTCACTCGAAAAAAAATCAAAAGTAAAGTCAGAGAATTTCAATTTAAGGTTTGTGCGGAAACCCTGTCTTTAATCTTTCATTATAAAACTTGTTTGTTTTGAATCTGTAAAAATATGGTGTTTTTCATTACATGTCAAGTAAGTAAGTAAGTATATATTCTGCCTTTGGAAAAAATACATTTTAATAAACAAAAATAAAACAATCAAAAGAAATAAATACATAATAATAATACAATAATACAAAATAAATTTTTATGGCAAAGGATAGGCAAAAAATTGTTTGTTACGACAATATTTCCATTGTGATGCCTCGATACGACATACAAAAAGTAAAAATAAAAAATTTTAGTTACTGTAGGCTCTACAAACCTTATCAAGTGAACTCAGAAATAAATTTTTAATTTTATGCTTAAAAGTGTTCTAGTTTTTATGCTTGTTAACATTATTAGGTAGTGAGTGATCCGAGGGATCTTTCCATGGCAGACAATTTTTGCCCATATTTGTTCTACATAAAGGAGCATAAAATTTTAAATTACTATTTGGCAATGGAGTTAAAGAGATGTCAGTTAGTTTGAATATTGTGTGTCATGTAATTAAATTTAGAATTGACGCAGAAGTTAAAAGAATGAGCAGCTATGCATTGATCAACTCTCATTTTGACAGGAAGCCAATTAATTTCTTTGAACTGATCAGTGCCGATATGGAACCCATTATTTAAGTCAGGATAGAAACGGATACATTTTAATCAAAGATTTTTTTTGATTCGTTTAAACCTAAATACCAGGCGGTATAGGCATGGTCAAAATGAGGTTTGAATCAATGCGTTGCATAGTAAGTCTTAGATAAGGTGTTAAAAAAGATATTTTTCTATAAAAAAATTTTGGCTTGGAATTAAAAATTATAAAAATTCTGCATCATCAATTGGCCGTTTAAAGTTTGGTCTAATATGCTATCTAAGTACTTGATAGAATTATGTTAATTAATGTCTGTAAAGTTAACATTAATTTCAACTTCAGAGTCCTGGTGAAATAATATTAATTCTAATGTAATTTCTGGAAACAACCCTGTATATATCTTCCTTACTAAGTTTTGATCTTCTTTATTAGTGTGCATTCGTCCGAGGGGGTCACCGCAATCTCTAAAGTTGCTTGACACTTTCAGCTTTTGATCTTTTGAAGGAAAACGACATCCTTATAGTGTGATACGACAACATTAAAGCTAAGTCCTTCTTTAAACGGAAGCTTACCGAATGGTATTTCAATGAAATTAAAATTGCGATCCTGAAAAATTGAATGAATTTTAAATCGCTTCATTTTTTTATTTTCATGTCTTTTAACAAGGATTTTAATTTAAAAAATCGATTCGATGAATAAACTTAAAACTATGCTTATTTCGCAATCTTTAATTCATTATTTTCAACCCAAAAATGCTACTTTGTACTATTTAATTCCGGCCAAACTTTTCCCATTCATTTTCTTTAGAGAAACCCTCCTTATTTTTGAAATGCTGATCTATTAAACTTTTTAAACAAACAAGATGCCAAAAAGTTTTGAACGGTAGCAGCAGGCTCTTTTGAAGCCGAGTGGGCAGCGGTTTTTGCCTAAAACCTTCAAATCTAAATCCCGCCAAAGTTAAATCGCAACGATTTCAAATAACCAACATTGTACAAAGAAGACAATATATTCGTTTTCAAAACTACAGGCGATTGAATTGAATTTTATGAGTCGTTTATGTGGTCATATAAAGTAAGCCTGTGATTGGAATAATACAATGAGACAAAGTTTTTTAACAGCTTGCATCGTTTTTAACATGAAAATAAATGATATAAACAAAATATTTGACGTTCTAGAAGTAAATTCTATTCTTTATTATCAGCGTTTAAAAGCGTTTCGACAGAAATCTACATCATCATCATCATCGCGTAAGTAAAACTCATCGAAATATTTTGGCGAATGGCAAGATATGTTAATTTTGGCGGGGATTTATTTTGGCGAATTTCCCCAAAATTTCTCCCATTGTGGTACATAATAGCCACTCCCAGCCATTTTAGATGTATAAAAGCCATTTTTAAAACAAAATTTAATTGAAAACTTACAAACAAATCCTTGTTTATTGGATTTGTTTTCCCTCCACTCAGGAAAAAAAAAAAAATAAAAAAAAAAGAGTCAAGGTATATAAATAAAACTACAGAAGTATATAAGTGAGAAAAATATTTTACAAGCTATCAAATTTCAGTTGGCAACCAATACATTGACAGTGATATTATATTAATAATAATTTACTTATTTTTTCTTCTTGTGATTTTACAACCAAACAAATCCTACCAAATTGAGCTAGCGTTGCATTACGCAATGAGCTTAGAAACTCAGAGATCATTTTCTTTTACTTTCAAGGTCAACTTCGTAATGTTGTTTTGTCAACTTAACATACTCCAAAAGATCTTTACTGATTGGCACATTGATCACTGAGCCGAAACTTATAATTGTATTCTTAATAATTCCTATTGCTTCGATAGTGTAAAACTGAAATGAGTTACCGTTTTCAGGTGCGCTATTGCCATGAGACAGAGAGGCGATGGTTTTAAACAGAGAGAGGATAGTTTAGTATTCGACTGAACTAGATTCATTAACAATTTTCTTTTTAAATGATATTATAGATGTCCAGGTCATAATAACTATCACTCTCTTCATAATTTTCCTTTGGGCTTCCAGCCAGCTCGAATATCTTCTTCCATTAAGAAGTTTGTTTGCGACTAGTACATGAAGATTTCGGTAAAATCAAATAGTTTTCAGAAAAAGTATCCATTTATTTCAAGTACTATCGAAAACTTTGTTAAGAACTTTGGAAATACATTGCTTAGGACTCGTTCAAGTGGGGCACATCGTTCCAATTCAAGATTTGAAATAGTAGTAAGTGCCCACATGCTTAATTTCTCTTTTGAGGGTTTACACATTGTAAATAAATCTATATTCTTCAATATAGATGGTGACATTGGCAGCTTCTTTGTCAAGTGATCTACTTCAACCAAGACAAAAACACCATTTCAACTGTTTTTTCATATAAAACAAAAACAGTTATAAATTTGGTTTGCAAGCACATATATTATGAACAGGACGTTTATAAGCCTCTACTAATGTTGACGTGCTCTAATAATTATAATATCATGAGTTATAGAAACCTTTCTTATAAAATTATTTGTAGATTTTCCTGACAGATATATGAATACATCTTAAAAGATGTTTAAATTCAAAAACAACCTTTTTAAAAAATTATACTGTATATTTGGAAACTTGGTTATGTTGTTCACTTTTAGTTTCAAAGCATACCAGCATCTAAATGAAATTGTAAACGCTGTCAAATAAGCTTTTAATAAGCAAAGTCGTTAATAGCGAATCACGAGGGAATATCAGGCTTAAAAATACAGGCAATTTTGATGAAATTATTTTTCTTTATTTGTTATTTTAAGTGATCCAAGGGAACAACTTTTTGTTTTTGAACCAACATAAATCATTTTGAGTGGCTTGCAATTCCTCAAATCGGTCACGTTAATAAGTAATAGATCGTTGATCGATATCGGAACTTTCTTATCATCCACTTCCTCGGCTAGCAGTTTAGACTTGACAAATCAAAAAAATTCTTATGAGCCTGACCATTTCTGGATATAAAATTGAAGAACTCAACCTGCCAAGGTAATAAAAGCAGTAAAAAATAGGACAAATATTCCAAAAACGAAGACGACTTTTTAAAGTTTTCAAAATATAGGACAATATATGACACTGTGGGAGGCTAGCATTATGTACACTTTCACTCTATAAAATCGTCTTCTATTAAATACTCTCTTCCATGCTCTCTTAATTGTAGTAATTGAAGTAAGTTTTGTAATTTTCGCCAGCCTTATTAACTGACTGAGGATTGAAGAGTGAAAATGAATCTTTGCGACATCTGAAAATCATTTTCATTTGATTCAAACGACGTTCAACAAAATTATTCTAAAGCCGAAAAACCGTGACATTTCATTTCTTAACTATTTATTTCATGATCTTTTGAGATCAAGTAGCTTCGCAGCTTTGATTTGGGACTATCAATAGAAAACAGTTTGATCTAAACAAAATTATTTTTTGTAGATTATAGCTGCCTTCCAAGCAGCCTGTTGTAAGCAAATCTTTATTTTGAAATGGGGTATTAGGAAGCAACGTCTTGAAAAGTTCGAAGAGGGGTATAATTCAAAAATAAATCTTTTAGGTACACCATGATTAGAAAATCTGCATACTGTGGGATCACAACATGAAAGGTAAGACAAGTCAATTTCCTTTCTATCTAACTATGGAAAGATTTTTACGATGCTTACAATTTTTTTCTGTTGATGTACGAGTATAGAAATAAACATCAACAAGAACAAATAAAGGATTGAAACTTCACGACACACTCGCCTAATTTTTGAAGCTAAGTTTAAAAGCTAAAGCTCCAACAAAATACTATTTTAATAAGTCCTTTGTATATTTTTTGTGAGGATATGTTTGAAAATATAAGACTTTTTAAGAAAATATAAATTCATTTCATTACAAAGCTCTTCACAAATAATTTACATGTTAAATTATAATAAATACTTATAATAGGACTATAATAATTTCCAATTACCTCAAAACAAGCTAAAGCTTTGGAAATAATATTTTTGTCGAAGAGGTTTTCTGGTGTGAGCAAAGAAGAAAATTTATTTTTCATACAGGTGATTAATAACATCTCCAAATAAATACAACTCGTCATAAAATCCCTATTTTCCACATCAATCTTGTAAATGCAACATATTATGACGACCTTTTTCTCCTCGTCCATAGTTTATAAGTATGATGTCACAACTAAATGTTTTTCGTTTTTTTTATTTAAATCTAGATTTGACTACAATGAACTTCTTAGCTATCACTATTGTGTATGCTCCGTTTTCTCGTTCATTCCATCAATTTGGCGTGCCATCCAAGGTACTAATAACCATACAGAAAAAGCATTCAGCAATATACCAGATAAAATCAAGCGCCACGTAGAAAGCGAACAACCAAAGTAAAGTTGATTGATAACTAAAAAGTTAAAAATGTATGAATTATTCTTTTGACCAATCTACAAGTTCTTTATGAGAGCCTACAATTCTACAAGAACGTCGAGGCATACGGATAAAAAGGTGTGATGGTCTTGCGACAGGGAAATTTTTTCCTTGGGGATGCTCGGGGTGGAAAAAATTGATGAGACTTTATTGCAGCAGAGCAAACATTAAATAATTACAAAGCAAATATAAAAAAAATAAATTGATCAGAACAGAAGTGGAGGATATAAACCTTGGCCCTAAAAAAATCTTTTTGTAATACAAACCAAAATTTTAAACTGGGACTTATTAGTTTAAGTTCCTAGAGGAGAAATTAGGACTGCGTAAAAAATGGCAGCAAATACTTCATAATACGTTCATTATCAAGAGATAAAAGAAAAAAATATGTCTCGATTTGCATTTTATATGTCCGATGAAAAGTTTCGCAAAAGATAGCTGAAACATAAAAAAAAATCTTTAGCTGGTGTGCAGCTGTTTTAAATGCTTTAAGTTGATTAAATGGCAAACTACAGAAAGGAATGACCTAAAAAACATTACGGATCAAACATCACATTGTACAAACTACAAAACTTTCCCTAGACTAAAAAAAGGGTAAATCAAAAAAATTAGAAAATCTAACGCCCACTTTATTGGAATTATTAATTTAGATAATTGTTGACAACAAAGAAAAATTGAAATTTGGAAATATCAGCTAATTTAGGAATTAAATATTTAATTTAGCAAACGTAAAGCATGTTATCAAACTACATGGAAATGTCCAATTTGTATAATACATTACGATCAAATCGTGGCAAAGCGAATAGTGCATGGACAGAGAGACATTTGGACAAAAAATTGCGTTTATGTATATTTCTTAACCTAAATTCCCCGTTCCCATAAATAGCTAACCGCGCAATGCATTATAGTACATGTATTCATCAAAATCAAAACAAATGAAAATATTTTAACAGCTTGCTAAACGAAATTTTTTTTACTTTAACATTACCACGCGGATATATAATCGATATATATGGGAGATAATTAATAAAATACAATATTTCCCTGTAATTTTAATTTTATTACGGTATAAATTCTAATTTAGTGCGAACTGTTCTAATTTAGCGCGCATTTTTTCGAAGTATTTTATGGTTCTAATTTTTTAATGTTAAAGTGGGCCATCGAGAAAAAGGCTATTTTTTGATTGGAAGAAGGTGTAATAAAATTTTAACCAATAGCTAAGTTCTATGTGACGATTATAAAAACCCTATTTACAAAAAAAAATTTGTCTCAATTGCCCAAATTTTTACATACAAAGTTCGAAAAATCATGACTTTTTGTGACAAGGTAACTATTGAGCAAACAAAACCACCAATACCACCACCACAAGCACTGTCAATGTGACCCTCACTGCCATTGTCACCGCCTGGATCACAGACACAAACACCACCACAACCGGTAAAGCACCCGCAAAAGGAAAAAAAATTCAGTGAGGAGCCTCAACAACCAAATAAAATGGTGACAATAATATTCATTATAAATCCTATGATGTCCCAAATTCACTTTCTCCTTTCAATCCAACACATGAGCCAGGAAGTCATATGGATGTCCCTTACTGAGATCAAATTTTTTTCAGTTGTTTTTTACTGATGATCTCATCAATGTTATATGTACACATACTAATACTTATGCATATCTGAACGTAATCAAGAAGAGAACGTATGCCAACAAGTTTGGTTCGTGGCAGGAAACAAAACCTCATGAAATGAAGTTTAATGCGCTTTTGCTCTACATGGGACTGTCAATGTCCCTTCTTATGACAGGTATTAGAGTACGAACAGTCTCTACCATGGTCTATGGGCACGTGAAATTTTGCCTCGCTCTCATTTCAAAGTTCCTGAATGAATGATTTTCCCTTTAGCGGTCTTGAAAGAGTTAAAAAATTTAACAAAAGATATAAAATTGAGAGCAATAGCTTAAACACCCAATATCTAGTCGCTATAACTAAAGTTCTAAACAAAAAAATCTTATTTCCTTCTCTTATCCGGTTTTAACAAACACGAAGAACAATCTGCGAAAATTTCAGATCAAACTCTCACTTCAATCAAGAGATATCAGGTTTCAAGTTTTGAAAATAAGGGAAAAAGTAGTTTCCGGGAAACAAGGCAAAAGGCAGGAAACATAATTTAAATAATACAGACTTTCATTATTGATAATTTAAAATCCCTAGTTATGACTTAAAAGCTTGATTGTTGGCGCTAAGTCTCCGAAAGCTTTCGCTCTTTTTTGTCAACTTGCTTGATGTTGCATATTCTGACAAGCTAAATTCAGCTAAAAGTGCTTTTATACCATCAGGACCATTGTTGAACTCAAGCACTGATGTGTTAAACCCTATTTCCAAAGTACTCCTGCTGACAAAAATGTTTTTTGGACAGCGTTTCCAAATTAATTGGTTGAACGCCTCGTTGCCATTCTGCATTTTCCCGTGCAGACATTTTGTCAGTAAGATGTCAGGTGAAAGATTTTCGAAAATACACACGAGATACTATGTTTTAAGCGTGAGAAACCACCCTTAAAAGCTAGTTTTAATCCAGAAAACACAAAGCTAACAGTGTTGCTAAGGCCGTAACTAGGGGAAAATTTATATACCAGTAAAATGTTAAAAATAGTTTTAGTACTTTCCTGGGGTATATGTAAAAATTGATAAATTTAAGGCGTACATACTTTTTGAATGGCCCCCTGAGATATATGTAGGTCCTCTAATTTCGGCTAATTTACTCAAAATACGATGCAAATTTGTGTATTTTGATTGTTTTTCTCATTCCTTTCGAGCATAAATGAAATACACATACAGAGTCATATTCAGGTGTATTTTTAACACCTGTAAACCGGTTTGGGAGCCCAAAAAATTGGCTAAAATGGTATAAATGATTGTTGATGTCAAGGTTAGCTAAAAATGAGGGGCGAAATATTGAGAAGGAAAAAACAATCTATATGAAAACAATACCAACAATACTAGTCACTTTTACAAAGGTAACTCCTCTAATATACATGACTCGTGGCATGTAAGTAAGTAAAATAACATACTTATATTAAATGGCACCCTGTCAGTTAGCCTTTGCAAATCTCGAGGGACACCAGTTCTGTGAGCTGTTATCTTGATTGAATAAGACTAAAACAAACATATATTATACCAAAACAATTTCACAAAGTATACAGCACAGATAAGCTTTCATTGAATTATTTCGGTTAAACCTTGAAAATCTCAACAACCGCCGGGTAATAAAAACCCAAAAACAAGAGGAGAAGAAAAGACTTTCTGAAAAATCAATTAAATTTAAAGCCACAAGAAGATGTTTATAGAATTATAATTAAAAAATTACAATTATACTGAAATGTAAAATTTTTCGGTAACTTTAAATAGGTGTTGTATTAAACGTTTTTAAGGAATATACAAGTTACATTTTATCTAAAGTTAAATAAGAAAACATAAATTATTATTTTACTATAAATTCCAATCCTATTCATTTTGAAAACGGGATATTTTACCTTTGTTTATCTGTTTGCTTACTATAGTGATGTGGGAAACCCACTCCCCATGGTGGGGGCTGACAAGCAAATAATTTTTTTGAATATAGACCCCCTTGAGATTGGCTTAAAACGCCTTTCCGAATGGCAGAAATAATATATTACAAGATCGGTTTGTTTTATTTTACGGTGGATCACTACTACTTTTTATAAAAAATTGCCGACTGACGAAATATATACTTTTCTGGAAGAAAGCAGTATTAAAAAACTGGTTTCTGAAGATATACCAACAGTTTTTCTATTAAAAACATAGACAATGCTAGAAATAATAGCCCTTGATCGCTGGATCGTTAGTTCTTGAACAATTTAATTCGTTATTCATAAGCATTTTTATGAGCCCTGTTATATTCCATACATGCCGATTTACACATTCTTAGTAAATCACCCATTGGTTTCCAAGTATAACAAGGTGTAAGTGCCTTCAGCTTTATGGCCATTATTGAGTTCAGTGATCATCCTAAATCCAAACTCGCTCTAAATTTTGTTTTGAGTTTCGCACATCAACATTAGAGTTGGCATTGTATAGCCCAATTCCAGTACCTAAATCCCATGACACGCCATGCTTCTTTAGTTGGTTTTCAACGCTTTGAAATATGACAGCAGTTGTTGAGGCCCTACTTTCAAGAAGGTTCATACCCAGGAATTTGGTCATAATTTTGTTGAAATTAACATCGAATATTCGAACTGTAATCGGAAAAAATTTTGTGAAATTCGTTGTCGTTACTAGCATCCAGCAAAATGCTGAAAGGATTAGTGAGCATATCTTTGACTAACTTCTTTTGGAAATGATCTACTACACTAATAACAGCAGCTGTTTTTGTACTTCCTCATGCAAATTTTTCTGCTGCTTTGCTAACTTTAAATTCAGTTTTTACCAACTGTGTGATATGGTCGGAAAGATTAAAAAACGAATTGTGGTGAACAAGGAGCACTGCCATTTTTAATTCTGCTGCCATTGACGGATGAATTGCGTTTCTATTATGAGCACCGAATGGGTTGAAAAACTGCCCAAGTTTTTTGTTAGCTAAAAAGGAAATGAAAAAAATAAAAATGAAAAATCTTGCCACTGTTAGCAACTATATAAACACCATGTTCCAAAACTAGAGCAAAAAAGAACAAAATCAATGCAATGTTTTACAGGTAAAAACCATTTAAAAGTATTTTATACAAATTTATTAAACCCCTACCAAGTATTACTGTTTCTTTCGTCTTACGACCAGGTGTAGCGGCATTTTTTTTTTGATATCGTTTGAACCACCAGCAGCGCATGAGAAGTCAAGGTCACAAACTGTGCAATGAAATTTATTCATTGATTGGGAACTGTTACATGAGACTTTGTTACGAAATCAAATTGATTTTTGAAATCATCAGAGCAGCTAGTTTTATAACGTTTAGAAATTTTCTCTTTTTTTAGCGATCTGAACGATTTTTGTTTACAAAGTCTGGTTTGGTTGTATAAAACATACTATTTGAATATTTTATATACTTTTTAATGTGGGTTTTCACTTAAATGCATCAGCAGAATGGATTTAATCGATCAAGTTTGGTGCTTAAAAAATGATTCAAATAATAAAAAATGAAAATTAATTGTATGATTGAACTTGACGTAACTGAGCTTTTATAAATATAGCTTTTTTATTCAAAAATAAAGATCAAAAACTTAAGAAAAAAAAAACAAAAAAAAAAAAAATTCAATATGAGATTCTATTACAACGAGAGATTATTTTTTTCAACAGGAGAGCGGGAGGCGATGCCTCATAACGGCAGTCTCCCGGACAAAATGACAGGGTTGGAATCTATGTTTTACTATGGGTTGGAAATTAGTTGTTGATAGTTACCAAAAGATCAAACTTTTATTTAAAAAACTCAACTTTCAAAAATGCCAACATCCCATGAAAATATATATCAATCCCTTTAAATTGTCAACCATATTCTAAAATTCCCACACAAAAAAAAGCAAAATTAAAGGAAAAAACTTACACAAATTACCTATTGTATTAAATGAGTCTACACTTTGAAATGTTAAAAAAAAATTTTGAGAGGAGCTAATTTTTGATTAAAGTTAGCAGAAAACTTGATAGATATCCAAAATATTGACACTGACAAACATAAACATATTCGTAAGCTAAACATTGCTACGATTACATTGCGTTGCTACAGACACATAATAAGTAAATTTATGAAAATTTCTAAGGAACATCCGGAATTAAAACAAATTTCTAAGGAGCATCCAGAATGAAAATAAATTTCTAAGGAACATCTGGAATTAAAATAAATTTCTAAGTAATATCTGGAGTTAAAATAATTTTCTAAAGAATATCTATAATTAATATCAATTTCTAAGGACTATCCAGAACTAATACAAATTTCTAAGGAATATCTAGAATTAAAATAAATTTCTAAATAAGGTCTTGAATTAAAATAAATTTCTAAGGAAAATCTTGAATTAAAATAAATTTCTAAGGAATATCTGGAATTAAAATAAATTTCTAAGTAATATCTGGAGTTAAAATAATTTTCTAAAGAATATCTATAATTAATATCAATTTCTAAGGACTATCCAGAACTAATACAAATTTCTAAGGAATATCTAGAATTAAAATAAATTTCTAAATAAGGTCTTGAATTAAAATAAATTTCTAAGGAAAATCTTGAATTAAAATAAATTTCTAAGGAATATCTGGAATTAAAATAAATTTCTAAGGAATATCTGGAATTAAAATAAATTTTTAAGGAATATCAGGAATTTAAATAAATTTCTAAGGAATATCTGGAATTAAAATAAATTTCTAAGGAATAACTGAAATTAAAATAAATTTCTAAATTAAAATAATTTTTTGAGGAAAATGTGAGATTCATGTTAAAACGGAAGATTATTTAAACAAACCTTTTTATAATAATAAAGTTCTAATGAGTTTCCTCATGGGAAATGGAATATTGAAATATAATTTTAAGGTAAAGCAAAGATTTAAACAGGTCTATGATGAGAACAAAACGCTAAAATCAAATTTTGAAGAGAATTACTTCTGTTTCACCCTTGCTAGCATGGAAAATGGACATAGAACTGTACAAGAAGAAGAAAAACACATAAAGTGAGCGCTTAACATAATAATTTATTCTTTTAGGGAAATTAAATAAAAGAAAAGCCAAAACATTTTCAACAATTTTAACAGAAAATTAATATGAATATAGTAAATTTTGCTGAAACACGAAAACTGAAAAACGTTTTATAGGAAGAACGAAAGAAAGAAGACAAGATAAGATCAGCTTTCGATGAAAATAAAAAATTCGAAAAAAATATAAAGGAAAATAGAAAATTATCAATATATGGAACGACGAGAAGATAAGAAAAAGGTTTTTGAGGATTTTAGTAGAATAAAATAAACTTTCTCAAAGAAACGGAAAGTTAAAATAAATTTCTAAAAAAAGTTATTATAAGTTTTTAAGAAAACTAAAAAGATTATATCAATGTATTTTTTTGAAAAGTTGAATATATTAGTAATATTGAATAAGATGAATTTTTGAAGGAATTAGGAGATTTAAATATATATTTATATAGAAAAAAATGTATGTACTCAGACTACAGTCTATGGAGTTCTATACTAGTTAATTTATATTTTTATGTTTGTCCCATCTTGGCCCACTATAACCTTGCTAAAAAAATCTAAAAACTTTTAAACCAATGGAAACTTTGAAAAAAGTAAACAAAAAAACTTCAAGGAGATCTAGGGTAAATATATATTTTAAAATATAACAAAAGTTTTAGTAAAAAAAAACCTTGGCATATAAATTCCAAAACAAAAAACAGCACTACTACTTCCATGACTGTTTTTGATGTGTTTAGGAAAGTGAAGGTTGCTGCTCAACATTCCCATTTTTAATGGTTGATGATAAATCGCAAAATAAGTAAAAAGCAAATAATACCAATAACTGTCCTGTATTACCCCATGTTGCCCTGCATTACGCTAACCTTTTAGTACAAAATCACGAAGTTGATGTGTT
>JAUZNK010063456.1:0-14681 GCA_035046665.1 Euphysa ruthae
TCAAGCTATCCATCACATCCTTTCATCCAGGTATCCATCACATACTTTCATCCAGGTATCCATCACATGCTTTTATCCAGGTATCCATCACATGCTTTCACCCAGGTATCCATCACATACTTTCATCCAGGTATCTGTCACATGCTTTCATCCAGGTATCCATCACATACTTTCATTCAGGTATCCATCACATACTTTCATCCAGGTATCCTTCACATGCTTTCACCCAGGTATCCATCACATGCTTTCACCCAGGTATCCATCACATACTTTCATCCAGGTACCCATCACATGTTTTCATCCAAGTATCCATCACATACTTTCATCCAGGTATCCATCACATACTTTCATCCAGGTATCCATCACATACTTTCACCCAGGTATCCATCACATATTTTCATCCAGGTATCCATCACATACTTTTCTCCTGAACTGCTCTATAGGTTTTTCGAAAACTTCAAATTTTAAGTATTAGATGTCTCAGAATTTTTATTTAGCTTTTGTAGAAATTCTAATCACCTTGCAGCAATCTATTTTACATTTCTGTCATTTTCTATGAATCTTTTCCCAGCTTTTTTATCAAGTGAAATTTACCATAAAGCACATGAATTGAGCTGAAATACTTGTTGCCTAGTATCACCCTTGCTGTGATTTTTTGGTAAGTAATCATTTTTGTCAGTTTCTAAAAACTGAGTCCGCAAATTTGCTATATGAAATAAATTTACCTTAAAACTAATTTGATTTGGTTATTTATTATGCATCGAAAATTTCGCAAAACCTATGAAATAAAGTTATAGCACCTATTTTCTTTTATTGGAATGTTCTAAAAATCACTCACTGCCTATCAAAAATAATTTTATACCCTTAAAAGTTCTCCAAATAGCTCATCATTTACCCATGTGGACATCTTCTGAAAAATCTAATTGATTATCCCATATTTTATTTGATGTTAATTCGTGCTGTTTTATGTTTAGGGGAGCCAGTAAAGCTTTGCTTGTTAATATTATTTGTTATACTAGGATAATAATTTAAGCAAATTTTACTATCCGAAAATGATGGTTATGGAATGAGACTATGCTTTTTGCTTCTTTTTCCTTAGGATTTTGTCATTGGTGAACACTATGTGATGAGAGAGAATGCAAAAACCAAGGGCGGCACTTTCAAAGTTAAACTCAAAGCTGGAGACGTTGTGAAACTTGTTCAAAAGGGGAAATCACTATATCTTGTTGAATTAATAGAGTCAAATGACCCTTCAAAACAAACCTGGGTACCAGGCTCCTATTTATCACCAATATTTGAAGAAAAATCTGGTAATTCTATCGGTTTTAAGCTTCCATGCAATCACAGTATAGTATAAATTCCTATTTTTTTTTTTTGAAAATTTTTTTAAAAAAGAGTGCTTTTTGGAAATTTTTGACAGAAAACTTCTGAAAATATGTGACATTTTTATTTTACGCTATAAACTTTAAGCATCATACGAAAGTATCTAAAATTCCTTCAAAAAATAGTATGTAGATTGTCAAAGGTAGATTTTAACATTGCTTTCTGTATGATTATTTTAGAACCTTATTTTAACAGTTTACTTTTCTTGGCCTTAACAGAAGCATTATTATGCCCATTTTTTCCCCTTTATTTCCCCTTTTTTTTGTGTGTGTTTGTGAGCTAAATTAGTTCAAATGCTTAATCGCTTTAAACCCTTAATACCAGGTAAACAAGTAATAAAAACATTCATGATGAGGTAATTTATATTTTTTTTCTACTATTTTCATTGATTTTCTTCCTTTAATAGGCTGTGAGAATTATTTAGGGAGACTTAGACTAACTTTGAAATGATATAAGCAGTGATATATCAAATACCGACCTGTACGTTAGGTTTTTAAAAATATCAAGCCACATTTTAGGACATATACAGGAGAGTGCACATCCGGTAAATTGTTAAAATAGGAGTTTGTATAATCATTATTCTTTGATTAGCTACATTTATAGGTGCTGAGGGAGATTTTACACTGCAACACATAACCATAAAAATTTCAATTTTTCTAACTTAATCCACGTAGAGTTTATTCAATGGTCTAAAAAATAATTATGTGTTTTTTTAATCTTATTTTATAAAACCATTTTAATAAATCTGAACCATAGCTATGTTATTATTTATTGTCAACACACTGATTAATTATACTATTATTAGGCCCACCAGAAATTGTAAGTGAGCTGTCGCGTGTCTCAACTGCGGTGGGTGAAAATGTTGTGTTTAAATGCAAGTTTAGTGGAGTCATTGAAACGTTAGAATGGCATTATGAAGACATGCAGATTACAAATGCGGAGGGTACTGAAATTGTGTGTGAAGAAGACGGCACGGTTATGTTAAAAATAGATAATGTTTGTGTAGAAGATGAAGGGGAATATTCTGTAACCGTTGGCAACAATTATGGGTCTTTAACAATGACTGCACATATGATCGTAGCTGGTAAGAAAAATTAATTTCAAGTGCTTTGTAATACTTTCTAAATTTGAGGTACAGCATTATTACCTCAGTCAGGGACTTTTCCAAATGGAGTTTTGAGTTTAATGCTGATACTCCAGAAAACAATTTCTGTTTGTACCAGATTGTTAAATATTTTTTAATGTAGTGTACTATAATTTGTTAGAGATCATTATGCTTGATAAAAGTTAATAAAGATTTTACAATATAAAACTAAACGATCATCATTCCCAGGTTTTTCTGTTATTTCTGTCTATAAACAAAAGCTAACGAACCAATACACCCCCAGAGAAATTGATAGAATCCTATGAATTCACCGATATCTATTCCTTTTTTCACCATATGACGTTTGAAATAATATTTTGGATAATTTTAACATTTTGGCTATTTTAAAAATTAATTATATTAGCCCCAGTATCCTGCCCTTTAAATGGGTCGAATTTGGTTCAATTTTTTTTTTTTTTTTTTTTTTTTTTAAAGCAAGTATTTTCTCATTCTTGGTATGATGACCCTTGACTACCCAGACAAACAAATATCAAATTATTTTCACCATTTTAAATCATACCCACCATTTTAAATTATACCCATCATTTTAAATAAGTCTGAATCATCTCTGTTGTTAGTATGTATTTGATATAACTATAACTGAACTTTCTCTTAGATATTTAGTTTGTTCCTGCTGAGATTTCATATATTGAAAGAAAATGTCTTTGATTATCTATTAGTTACCAATTAGTTACCTGGTGCTTTTTTGCTGTTTTGTATAAAGCATTATTTTTCTTTCATTAAAATCGTTAACTTTTTAAAATTATTTTTTTAGTTATCCCTAAAATTGTGGAAAAAATGAAATCTGTTGAGTCTTCTATCGGTGAAACAGTGTCATTTCAAATCACTTTTATTGGTCACCCATTACCAGAGATTAAATGGATTAAAAACGGAAAGGAAGTGGTTGATGAAGGAAAATATATAATCGAAACTGGTGAAGGAAATTCAATACTGGACATTGCTGATGTTGGTATGGAAGACTGTGGAGAAATTACATGTGTTATTAAGAATCAATGGGGTTGTGATTCTTGTAAAGCTCTTGTCACCCTTAAAGAAGAAGGTATGTGTTGATTTTTTCAAATTTTTTTTATTTTTTTTTTTTTGTAAAAGGAGCAACCAAGATTTTTTGAAAAGAATTGCTAATGCATAAATTTATGCTTTTTTCCACTGAGATTTTGGAGTCTTACTTGAAAGAGTGCCTTAACTGACTTTAAAAAACATAAAACTCCATTTTGCCGTACTAATTTGAACTGAGAAATTTGTATGACAAACCCTTCTTGGGAGATATTATAGTTATAAATTTTTCATATTTCCCTCAAAAACTTATTTCACAAAACATTCCTAAGCTAGAAAAACTACAAATGATAAACCAGTGATTTTTATCTATATATTTTGTAATATTTTTGCTAGAAATGTTGGTTTATATTTATTTATATATAATAAATTATATATAATTTTCTGGATTTACTTTGTTTTTCCTCTAGAAAAACCTTTTACGCCTGGTACTCCTAAAATAGAAAAAACTACAGATAAATCAGTGACACTTTCATGGGGTGCGTCAGAAACAAAGGATGTAAGTTATATTGTTGAGAAAAAGAATTGTGATGACACAGAATGGATTGTTGCTTGCAAAGATATTGAAGAATGCACAGCTGTAGTGAATGATTTAACTCACGCAGAATACTATTTATTTCGTGTACTAGCCACTCGCGATGGTTTAAGTAGTGATCCAAGTAATTCTTGTGAAAAAATATTAATTGAAGGTGATTTAATAATTTTGCAATATAAATTCTAAGATGCTTATTGGTGCATATTTCTATAGACCAACCAATCAAAGTTTTTATTATATTCTTAATTCAGCTAGAAAATATTTAAAATTGGTTTCAGCCTTTAGCCAATGCTAGTATTTTTTGCCAAAATCTGTAAATGATGCGAAATAGCACTGATCATTTGTTTTACTAAATATCTACTAAATTGATTAAAGTCATTGACTACTTTACAATTTCAAATCTTTGGCTTGTTCTCTCTTTGTTTTCCTTGGACTTATTTAAAGTCTTAAAAAAAAATTTCTTTTAGCTCCAAGGCGCAAGAAAAATACCAAAAATACAAAACGCAAATCTGCTAAAAGTGGTGAAGAAAGTTTAAGCGATAGTGACCCTGATTCGTCCAGTTGTTTACTTTCCGTGAGTACTGCTAGAGGGAGGAGATCAGCCCATCCATCAAGCTCTGAGGAGGAAAGTGGCCTTAATAGATCAAAATCTAAGACTGGTCTCAGATCAAAGAGTCCATCAAACATGTTAGCAACCCGTAAAGGCCGTTCTCGATCAAGAAGTCCATTGAGAGCAAGGGAAACCTCAGCATCTGATATTGAAAATAAAGGTATATTATAATTAATTTTATTTGAGGTTTTTTAGTCTTTAGACAACCTCAGCTTTTTTTAGTTTTTTTTTTTTTTTTTTTTTTTTTTTTAAGATTTAAATTTTAAATTCATGAGAATTGTAAAATAAACCCTCCCTGAACAAATCTGACTCAAAACCTTGTTTTTTTCTGTCTGCATTCGACATATTCAGTTTTATGGAACTAAAAGTCTGCATATAACTTATTTTACTAATGTAATTTCAGGTGACAATTTATCAACATTTTAAAATAATGATTTATATATTTTACAGCAATCCTTAAGGGATAAAGCAATGGTTTTATATGATTTGTGAGTTACTTTTTTAAACATTTGCCGTGTAATAAATAAAGCTATCAATAGAATATTGTGACCTCATATTTATGTTTATAATTTGTCAAATGTTATAGCCAAGTTAACTATAATCTTTAGATATTGCATTTGGACCTCCTTTCTTTGCTAAAGAACTTGAAAATTGTTTTGTGGTTGAAGGTGGTGTTGGAAAATTCAAATGTCGTGTAATTGGTAACCCTACACCTGAGGTGTTTTGGTATAAAGACAATGAAAAGATAAATGATGGAAAACAATTTTCATACCTTGTTGACGCTGATGATTTTAACGTGTTGATGATTATGCAATCAAACCATGACACTGCAGGCTCATATACATGTATAGCTTCTAATAGTGAAGGTAAATATTTGATAAGATAAAAATACAATATCAAATTTAACCAGTTTTGTCAAGTTGCTAATGTTTTATGGCTTTGTTGAAATTGGAAATTGAAAATGTCTCAAAAAGTTTTTCATCAAAGGCAGTGTTATGTAGATCTAAGTATTTTTAAAATCATTGCCTGTGTAATAAAATCTGTTATATACACTTATTGACAAATACTGTGCTGCTTCTGAACCTCGCTACACTCAGTTTTTGCTTTGGTAAAATTCATGTCCTAGGTGTCCTGGTTATTGAGTCAAAAACATATCTATGTTTTTCTAATTTTTATTAGTTTTTCTAATTTTTATTTTTCACATTGTTGATAGAAGTTTTTTTTTTTTTTTTTTTTTTTAAAGTGGAGATCTCATTACCCTTATTACACTTATTACTTTATTGTACTTTATTCATTTATCTAAATTTCAGGAACTGCAAAGAGCACAGGTATTCTATTTGTGGAAGGTCTACAAACTGAATATGATTCTGAAACAGAAGAAGAAATATCTGATCCAGAACCTCTAGCCGAAAAAGACCCAGTCCTTATAAAGCAAGAAGATGTTGAAGATTACTATGTTCTTAAGGAAGAGTTAGGCAGGTTAGAATCGTGATTGTCAAACAAACCTTTTAAATACACAATGTATTAATTTTTTTAGATTACGAGATATGTTTTAAGACTAATCTTCGTTAAATTATTTCCATTAATGTGAGTAAAAATTTGTATTTTTCTTATTTTCTTATGCATTCTAGGTGTTAATTTATTGCCTTTAGACAAATAAAGCATAATAATTGTCAATAAAATAATTTAAAGGCTCTAAAAAAGAAGCTTTTTTTCTTTTAAAGCTAAAGCTATAATTTATTTATGTAATATTCACTCTGGTTAATTCCCTCAATTCCAGTATGCTTTTATAAATTATTTTACTGTAAATTTAGAGGAAAGTTTGGTGTTGTAAACAGATGCGTAGACAAAGCGTCAAATATTGATTATGCAGCAAAATTCATTAAGTGTCGATCATCTGAAAGAGAAAATGTTATCAACGAAATTGACATCATGAACTCTCTCAATCATAAACGATTAATCAATCTGGTGGCTGCTTTTGAACAGAAAAGACAGATTGTACTTGTTCTAGAACTAGTAACAGGTAGTCATTTTATCCATTAATGATATAATATTGGACCATTAAATAAGAACCGGTCAAAACTACCTCATCTAAGCTAGATTTTTTGGAACCCTTGTTAAATCAGGCAGGGTCTTGCAAATTGCTTTATGTTTATTTTTCTCCATTTGTCTCTTTTCTTCAAAATTTTTTGTTACTGGACCCAAATGCGGTCATGCAGTCAAATTAGCTCTTTCTAAGCCTAACTTCAAAACTTTGTGAAATTCTTTTGAAATCTGCTCATTATTTATTTTTTCCATTGCATGAATTTAAAGAACCAAATCAGTCATGTCCGTCCCAAATTTGGTTTAAAAACATAATTAAAAGAGAAAAAGTAGCAATTTTTTTTTTATTTCTTGATTGTGAAAAAATTTTGGGTAGACATTAAAAAATTCTATTTCTTACTTTTCAGTTATTTTAAAGAGTTTTTTTTGGTTCCGTCCCTGCGTTTCAAACAAATTTAGGTTCGGCGCCTCCTTTCAAATAAATTTGGGTTCCATGAAAGATGTTGTCTTTTTTTCTTTTTTTTTTCTTTATTTTGTATTTTTGATGAAACTTGATTTTAGGAAATATGAAATATTATGATGTCAAATTTGGTTTAAATTTTCTCAAGAAAGTGTGTAATAAAATTAAGGTTTTTGTAATTTGCTGTACCATAAAGTAGCAAATAAAAGTAAACATAGCTGAGTTGGCAGTGAATATAAAAGCGTTAATATAAATGAATAACCAAAAAAATTTTCAAAAAGATCCATCAGCCGAAATTATGCATCTCATTCTATGACAGGAGCCATATTAGCTCAGTTTCATAGATAAACAAATTATAATTAAATAGCGCATTAAAATTATTAGTTAAATAGTGTTTAATAGCTTTTAAAAGGGTTTACAAAATATATCTATTTAAATGAATGAAATATTTTGTTCATCTTCTAGTTTCATAGGCAAAATAAAAGTTACCATGGATTATCTCCCAGATATGTTAGCAAGTATTCCATATATATTTATGCAATTACATTGATATCACTAAAAAACCCAGTGGTTTTTGAGAAAATTTTGGATAATGGGAGTGAACACATTCCCCCACCTCAGTAACGCAAGTTTGCCGTCTTATTTTCGCAAATTCTTAGAAATTGCGACAAATTTTGGAAAACTTAATCATCAAAGTGTGTTATCGCTGTCAGGGAGAAGGAACAATTTTGAAAATTAATAAACTTTTTTGGTACCCAATTAACCTATAAATATTATTTTCCTAGATTGGAGTAAAATTACCAAAATAACCCCCTTAATTATCACACCACTGAAGGAGAATCATAGCAAATGATGTTGGTTTTGAAATTCTTTATGAATTTTCCACCTTTCCTCTGGAAAAGGAGTTGCGCATGCTCTTGTTATAAATAAATCTTTGTATTTTTAAAATAATAACATAATAAAAGTAGTAAAATAAAGCAATAAATTTTTTTTAAAACTATTAATTATATTTAAATTTTAATTATATTATGATATTATTAATATTAATTTTTATTATATTATAAAAATTAGTATCAATATTATTATATAATGTTAAAAAAAAAAAATAAAAATAATGACATTTTTTGCTACTTTTCATGTACTACGATTTAATTAGCCTTAAAAATTATTTAAATATTAATTAAGTTCCAAATCTTGTAATCTAATAGTCTGCCCAAATAGAAAATATTATACCTGGGGCACATCAGATTCTGTCCAAGTTAAACATGTTCTGTCTGTTATTCTATCTTGTCATGTATTTTCAGAGACCAACAAGTTTAATCTATAATACAGGAAAAAAAATCCTACTCACAGTTCATAACAAATTAACGTATAATGTATTTATTTTGTTCTTCGTGAATAACATAAGTTGAAAAGCAACCTTTTAAAAATAAAATTAAAAACATTCTAACAATGTGCACTACACTTATTAACAAAGCAAAAAGACAAAAATATCACATGGAATGTCTGGAATAAGAGAATAGAACATATCTACTTGGTTTAAGTTCATTGGTGATGGGCTATTATATGCAAAAAAAATGTGTTACAGTTAAAATATTTTTTTTTTATTCTTATATCAAATATTACTTGATTTTTCTCTAATTAACGCCCTTGATTTGCTAAAATTTTAAATGTAAAAATGTAAATCATGTTTTAATTGTAATTTACAAGGAAACCAGAACCTCTTTAGGCACCATGGAAAGCTATCAAACATTGAAAATTACACTAGTATAAGAGTACTGTTTTACTTTTTTTTATGGTTGTCTGGCCGAGCGGTTAAGATTTTGGTTTTCTCTCACGGAGGTGCAAGTTCGACCCCCCTAAGAGACCAATGATTTTCTTTACTGTAAGCTCAAATGGGAGTTCTAATTACACCAGAACCAAATCCATGGGAACCTTTCTGAAATATATAGCTTGAAGCTAATTGTTGGCCCCATGTTAAAAATTATACTTTGGAAATACGTTGAATTATTATTATTATTATTTTCAAAATACTTTTAAATTGTTAAGGAGCTATTTCTAGGTGGTATCATTTTTTTCAGGATATTTTTTTTTTTTTTTTTTTTTTTTTTTGATAGAGATAACTAACTTTGCATTGCTTTGCTATTGTAGGCGGTGAGTTGTTTGAAAAATTGACTGAAGAAGAATTTATCTCTGAGAAAGATGTAACGTTTTACATGAAACAAGTTCTTCAAGCTGTGCAACATATGCATGAGCGAGATATCCTTCATTTAGATCTCAAGGTATTTTATATTTGCTCCATAGCTGTCATCTTTGTGGATCTTAATACTTTATTCAGGTTTTAATAAAGTTTCTCTCCTAAAACTCCTATAAAATTTTATTGCTGTTAGGGATCCGAATTCTGTCTTATTAAACGTTGTTTAAAATGTTGACTTATTTTCTTAGGTACCAAATGGTGCCCTAAATTTTAAAAGGACCTGTGATATGGAATGGTGTTATTAGTTGCCATATTAAAATAAATTGAGATACTCCCATTTATTATTTTTCTCAGAAAATATCATCAACCAGTTAATTTTCATGTTTTGATGACTGTCGAAATGCTCCTCTAGAAAGGCAGTTGAAATTAAACTTTAATAATTTAGCCTGAGAACATCATGCTAGTCAACCCTCGAAGCACTCAAGTAAAACTAATTGATTTTGGTTTGGCTCGTCGTTATGAGAAAGGTGGCTCATTGAGGGTGTTATTTGGTACCCCTGAATTTATGGCACCAGAAGTGATAAACTACGATGAGGTCCAACAAGTTACAGATACATGGTCAATAGGTGTCATTACTTACGTTTTATTGAGTGGTTTATCACCGTTTGCTGGTGATGACGATTCAGAGACATTAGCCAATGTTACAAATGGAGAATGGGATTTTGATGATCCTGTATTTGAGGATATTAGTGACGAAGCAAAGGATTTTATTTCTGAGCTGCTTGTCAAGGACAAAACGTAAATATTCCTTACTAGTTTTTTCTTTAAAGGTTATAACAGTATGAAATTCTCAATTTCTTTAGATGACTTTATTAATGAAAAGGTCTTCAGGTCATTTTTTTTGAGAAGTCTGATAAAAAGTGAATATTTCTGTCATTATTTGTCAATTTCAATATTTGGTGGTAATTGCTTAATATTTTTTGGTAAAATTAACTAAGGAATAGGTTATTTTATATCCGTATTTTTTTTTTTTTTTTAATTTTTATTTAGCTATATCTCTATTTTATTTTTGACTAACTATTTTGGTTTTACTGTATATCTTTTTTTTAGTCAACGTGCTTCTGTAAAAGATTGTTTGGATCATCCATGGTTTATGGTTGGTAAACTTTTTCTATAGTAAAAATACCTTAAAATTTTTTTAATATAAATTTTTAAAAAAATGTGTTTTTAAATAGCTGAGAACCAGGTAAGTGTTGACTTAACAAAAAAACTTCCATCTTTATTCTTCATCCAGCAAAATATTATAGCCAAGCCTATTAAAAACCTACACACACATATTCCCATGCATGTTTTCCTAGCATCCTTTGCATATGTCTAATCATTACTAAAAATATTATATTTTTAGTTTAAAAAGTTTAAGAAGAAGATTCGAACAGATCGTCTAAAAGCATTTACTGCGAGACGTAAATGGAAGGTATGTGATGCAATTTTTGCTTTTATTAATGTAGGGGTCTAAAAATTTTACCAAATACGATGAAAAAATATAAAACCTTAACTGTTTATTTTCTTGTATTAAAATTATATTTGCGTATTTAAGAAAACCAGGTACCAATTTTTGAAGTTAAAGGATCTTTTATTTTTATACATGTTGAAATGTGCTTCTAAGGGCCTGAAAGGTATGAAAATTCTGTGTTTGTTGTTTTCGTAAAAGCTACTTTTGGATTTTATTCCAAATTTTGTAAACAAAGTTTTAAAAATACCTTCTTTTAGCCAAATTTTCTAAATGAAGAAGATTCTCATTTCGAGGCATCTTTCATCGTTAAATTGAAACAAATCGTTAAATTGAAACAAATCATGTTTTCTTAATTTCCCTTCATTTTTCATTTTTAATGAGTTTTAGCATGTTTTATTTTTAGCCATGGATTAATTTCGTGATTGTCTAATTTTCAATATATTTAATTTAATTAAAATTTTTAAGACTACTGTGAAAGAAAACCAAGTTTTCCTATATAGAAAACAATTACAGCTCTTCGAAGTACAAACTTTTTGACTCGTTTACTAACTGGTATAAAGTCTGCCCAATCAACATTTATCACTCTTAGGCATGGATTAATTTCATGATTGTCTACTTTTCAATATATTTATGTTATTTTTAAAGACTACTGTGAAAGAATTCCAAATTTTCCTTTATAGAAAACAATTACAGCTGTTCGAAGTACTAACTTTTTGACTCGTTTACTAACTGGTATAAAGGCTGCTCAATCAACAAACACTGGACCTGGATGGATGAAAGCGGATAACTTTGATGACAAAGATTGCTTAAAAGGTTTGAAGAGATTCATGCTCAGCGCCCAGGCGACTTTTGTTTTCTTACTTTTTATAATATAATAGAAAGTATTATTTTTAATATAAAAGCACAAATTTTACATAAATTGATTGTCTAATTATACAGATAAACCGACTCTATTTTGTAGGTAGGTTTTACTGGGCATCATTTTCAAAATTTTCACTTTTCAAAAAATAATACGTGCCTATTTTCATATTTATTTAGAGGTGCCTATCATACTATATCAAAGCTAAGTAATAAATCACAACAACAAACCGCACTTTTACCCAATTGAACACTTAAGTTTAATCAGATTTTTTTCAGATTTTTCTTATGAACTTTTGGAACTTTGTAATATGATGAAAAATACATAATTAAATTGTTTTCTACCTCTTTGGAAATAAATTGACCATCGTCACACTGCATTTACCAGACAAAGTGAGGTCAATTAGATTTAAAGGGTGTCTTTTTATTTCAAAATGATCGTTCAAAAGACGCTTTTTTGAAAAAGAATTCAGGAGTTGATAGTTATACCTGCATTGCTTCATTGTAAAATATATATTTTTTCTTTTTAACTGAAACTTTTTTTAGTTAAAATCTACCCAATCTATTGGCATTGACAGAAAAAAATTTTTTTTGAGTTTTACTTACTTTATTTGCCTTCTTTAGTTATATTTATAAAATGTCATTTTCTGATTTGGTTCCAGAAGTGAAAATTTTTTCTTGATTTTTGAAGTTTGAGAACCATTAAGGAACTTTTTGATTCATATGTCTACCTGTCAAAATCTCTTGTTTTACTGGTACTAAGCTCAAATACGTTTTTTGTTTCACAAAAAATAATATATTATGATTTTCACAACATCTTATCATAATTTTTTTTTTTTTTTTCAACTCTGACATGAAGCTAGAGGGAATTTTTTTCCAACTGTTAAAAATCGTGTTTTTCGGTATTGTAGCCAAACAAGTTCATTTTAAGTTTACTAGACACAAAATGGTCATATCATGACTCGAGAGTTAAGTTTTTTAGTTATACTAAAAAATTTATGTTCTGGTTTTGGCAAAAGCCAAAATATAAGTGTTAATTATTTTGCTGGTCACTAACTCTAAAAAGGTAATAGTTTAAAGAAAAAAAGAGGAATTTTTTATTCACTAAGTCATGAATATTTGAAATGGCTTTACTTTAGTTTCTTTTTTTATTACTATTTAAAGCTCCCCAATTTGAAGATAAACTTAGTGACTTAAAGATCAAATGCGGAGACATTGGAGTCTTGCAAGCTACCTTTATAAACAACGGTGAAACGCCAACAATTTGTTGGAAGAAAGAGGGAAAGATACTATCTGATACCAAGCGAATACATTCCTCGATAATAGGAAATGCAATCAACCTCAAAATTGTCAACTGTCAACTTAAAGATACTGGGAGGTATACTTTGAGATTAGAAAACAAAAGTGGTGCTAAAGATTCTTCATGTCAACTTATTGTGCGTGGTGAGTCATTTGTTTTAGTTGATTCTTTTTTTTGTCTTTAGCTTCCGGGCAGAAAGATTTTTTACCTCTAGCGATGTTAAACGGGTCCTATAAGTTCATCTATGAATGCTTGCCCGTCCTTCCGATTTTTTGTTCCCATAAACTTCATTTTTTTAAACTTAAAATATTATCCTGGTAAGAACTGGCTTGCTATTTGAAAAATTTGTAGGTATAATTCAAATCCTTTGGTGCAGAATTTATTTTTATAAAAAAAATGTTTGCTTGTATTAGTAAACCAATAAAGGTGTAAAAAATCACATGGCCACCTGAAAAAAATTAATTCTTATTCAGGAGCCTAAGCAACAGTATTTTCCTTTATAAACTTTTGATTTTTGTAAATTTTTTGATATTTTTTTTTTTTTTAGTTTTGCTTAGCATTTTAAAAGCTGTAAAAGGCAATTTTTAAAACTAATTTATTGAGATTTAGGACAATACTTTTAAGCATAAGTAGTATTTCATTTTTTACTGGCCATTATTATTTCTATTTTTATGGATGCTGACTTGTGTGTTATAGGCTAATTGAAATCTTGTTTTAATTTTCTAGATAAACCCTCTGCCCCACAGATTCCAACTCTTCCACAGGTTCTTTCCACATCTGCACTCGTGCAGTGGTCTCCACCCTTTGATGGTAATTCTCCTATTCTTAGCTATAATCTACAATATAAAAAACTTGGTGAGAAGGAGTGGTCAACATTCGCTGATGGGATTAAAGAAATTGTTGCAGTCATTGAAGACTTGGAATCGAATAGTTCTTATCGATTTAGGGTCAGTGCAGCCAATGAAATAGGATCTGGAGAGATGAGCGAAGCTACAGAACTGGTTAAAACTCCTCCAGCTAGTAAGAAGTTTTCGCTATTAACTATATTGTCTTTAACATCGGAATAATTAATGCTTATGCATATTTTGTATTCCTGAATTTGGATGAGTTTTAAAACTTTGGACTCTCTGCGAAATGGAGGGAATCCTCTGTGAATTAACTTATATTCATTTATCAATTCTTTAATTTGTTTGTTTACCTGTGAAAAGTGACTTAAACATGTTTAATAAATAATTCTTCGTGTAATTTAATGTTTAAAACTTTTCGATCTTTAAAAAAAAACTTTATTTTAAACCCTATGTATGGCTCCTATAAAATTTAAATTTCATAGGAATTAAATTCGCAATTTAGCTAAAAATTAAAAATTTATTTTCTGTTTTAGAGCGTAGTGATAAACGAGGAAGTATCAATGCTCCAGGTGCACGCCGAGTATCCCGTTCATCTTCTTTCAAGGTACCATCTGAAATCACAAGACTGTTCAATAAAACAGAAGTTCAATTAAAAGAAGAAAATCCAGAACAATATTACAACTTTAAAGAAGAAATTGGAAGGCAAGTAATATATA
>JAUZNK010063467.1:0-14678 GCA_035046665.1 Euphysa ruthae
AACATATATACCTATACATAGACTAGCAGATCTCCAGTTCCGATCTGCTAGGTTTGCCTTCCACAAACATTGGGCTTTCGACCCTTATTGCATTTATTAGGGAAAAAGTTTTGATAATAGAAATGTATTACTACATGCAGAATTTAAATAATATCTTTTATTTTATTTACATCACAATAATTTAATGTGAAAGATTTTTGCAAAATTGCAAAAGAAAGAAAGCAGGTTATAAACTTTCATACGAAAAAAATAAATTTAATTAGATTAAATAATTTAAGTAACTTTTTTGGACTTTAAATGGAAAAAAATCTAAAAAAAAAAAACAAAAAAATAAAATCTAAGCGTTTTCGAAATTTTTTTTTCTATGACACTACCTGGGTTGCTCCAATCGGGATCACAAAAATTCTCCGCCAGCAATTTGACTTTTTTCCGTATAAAATAAAGAGAAAAAGATTTCTGACGTAGAATTGTCTAAAGGCGAATTGTACACTGGAGAATTGCCTCAAGGAGAATTGTCCAGCGGAGAATTGCCTGACGGGGAAATACCGCTGGAGAATTGTCGCCGGAGAATTGCTGGAGGAGAATTGTCGTAGAATCATATTCTGTTCATTCAAATATTTACATTCGCATATTTATCATGAAATCATAATCTTTCCGTTGGAATATTTAAATTCGAATACTTTTGTCAAATTATATTCTCTTCATTCGAATATTTACTTGGAATATTTTTTTACAAATCATATTGTGTTTGTTCGAATATTTTGGTTATAAAATTTTTTATCAAATCATATTACCATCATTCGAATATTGACGCTCAAATATTTTGCGTCATATCATATTCTGTTCATTCGAATTTTTACATTCGAATACTGTATTGATCGTCAAATCATAATCTGCTCATTGGAATATTTGCTATCGAATATACTTTGTCAAATCATTTTTTGTTCATATTTACATTCGGATATTTTTCTTCAAATCATATTCTGCTCATTTTTATATTTAAGTTCGGATATTATTTGTCAAATCATATTCTGTTCTTTCTAATATTTGCATTGGAATATCTCTATTCCAATTATGTTCTGCTCATTCGAATGTTTTCGTTCGAACATTTCCCTACAAATCAATTTCTGTTCCTTCGAATATCTACATTGGAATATTTCTCGTTAAAATTAGAAAAAGCAAATTATGCTCGGAAGCGCTAATACTTGAAAAAGGTTTGTAAAAGTATCAATGTAGGATTTACAGGCGATCAAATTTCTTATATTTGCGTTATTTGAAAATAAAGCAGGAAAAAGTTAAGTTGTTTGTCGCAGCAGTTGTTAGCATTTGAAAAAGGGGTTCATCAATTTGCTTGAAATAATTCCAAAAATCATCCGTAATGGGCTTATCCAAGCTAAAGTTATTCGACCTCTTGAAGGTGAGTTGCGAAGAAAAGGAAATTTCAAAGCCAGAATCAAAGATGACCTTAAGATCATGTTATGGCGAAGTTAACGAGCACGCTAATTCTGTATGTTTTAAAGTTGGTAAGTTAAAATGTAAAATGAAATTTAATATCAAAATGTAACATGAAAGCCACAAAAACACGAAATTACCATTGAAAATTATATTGGCAGATGAACTTAGTGGTACCTCAACACCGGCAACAAAAAACTTGCCCGTGATTTTTAATCTAAAAAAAAACAGTTAGACATCAGGGAAGGGATTACCAACAGTCGAATGTAGTTAATAGAGTGGGAATTCTAGAGTTATTATTATATACACCTGAAAATAACATAGGAAAACAGATTCTTACAGGTTGACATTGGAGCTGTAGATTTGAATACGATTTTGACTTTAATAAAAATGTAATAGAAATATTTAGACAAGCTGACGACTTTTTTTTTATAGAATTTTCAAAGTTTGCGCTAAGATTTTATCTCTGTTTTATAACTTTCACGATACATATAATTGTTGATTTATTACGTGTTTCTTTGCTTTTCCTCCAAAGACAACCAAAGCAAGATATTGAAGACTTTTTCAAAAAGTATCCAACCAATTAAATAAAAACAAAACTCCATTGACTATTATGTTTTATTTTGAAGTGGCAGTAATTAATGTAGCGATAGCAGCCTTTCCCGAGATATTTGCTTGTGTTATTTTTTTATTTTTGCACAAATATTCGCAAAAGATTCCAAGCTTCCCAAACTTTTGAAATATCTAAACAATTCCTGCATTTACATTTGTCTACCAGATGATGTTGTGGCGTAGTTTGAAATGCTTTCAGACACAATTCCTCAAAAGTATGATACTGGCATGGATGGTGTGGTTGATTATTTCGAAGTTAGCTACATAGGAAGATTTCGCAGAAATTTTCTACATGCAGCTCCAAATTTTGCTGTTCATTTATGGACCATGTTTCATCGAACTTTATCACGAAATACCACACACCAATAATAACATCAAAAGATGGCACCATAGATTTCAAAGTCTATGTATGGGCCATTATTTTGCAAATTTATTGATATTCTCAAAAAAGGAAGAGTCGTTGAACAGATTCGACATCATTCCAAGTAAATTAAAAAAGTAAATTATATAATCATCGTATTTCTAACGTATTTGTATTTTTAACGTCAGGTCAACAAATATTTTTCGAACTAATTTACTACAGAAAGGTCCATGGATTTGGTTCTGGTGTACTTAGAGCTTCCATTTGAGCTTAAGGTAAAAAATTTCATTTATCCGAGATGGATTTAAACACCCAGCCAGCTCTATGATCCGTACACCAATGCCTTCACCGCTCGGCGAGCCAACCTGCTAAATTCTTGGCCAGACAACCTACAAGTAGAAGCTGGTCATCAGCCAACCTTTGAAAAGCGCCAATATTTAGATAATACCACTGATCTTGTTGTCGACTACGCTAATCGAGGATGATATGAATATCTGCGGAGGATAGCACACAATATCGGAAAATAAAAATTTTTAATATATCCTTTTTATTCCATCGATTTACCAGAAGCTATATTTTTAAACACTGGGTTAAACTCTACGTCTTATTTTTTTTAATCTTAATTTTTGATTAACAATCATACAAGATTTATGGTAAAAATATATTTTAATTAGTATGAGGTCCTTCTCTTCGTCCACTTTATACATTCTATAAAACGTTAAAACAGGTATTTTTTAAATTTTCTGTAATTAACAAAAAAAAGTCAACCAGAGGTTTTTTTTAGCCATATGTGTTTTCTAGGTTTTGTTTGAGAAATTATATTGCAAAAATTGATTGTCCTTCATAATTGACAGTAGTTTTACTAGTTTGGGTATAGCTATTCATTTCTATACTAATTAATTACTTAGAGAAGCTCATTAAGACATTTTTTTTCGGAAGTAGAAGTAATTCACAGTTTGTTGCTTGCTCATTAACATTCTGAATAATAAAACAGTGCCCAATATTGATCCCTGACGGACTCCACATTTCATTATTTCCTCATAACAATTGTATTTTTCGATCTTTCTTCTAAATTTTCTGTTTGAAAGATAACCAAAAAACTAGTTATTCTAAATATTGCATAGACTTTAATTCCTAAAACACAATGGTTTGATCTATTGTGTCAAAGGCTTTTTGAAGATTAATAAGTGTCAGTCAAGTGTGATATCCTTTTTCTAGACTTTTTGCAAATACTTGATAGAAATTTATATCTTCTTCTTCAAGGAATTTCCTAGTTTGACCATCAATAACTTTTTTAAAGATTTTGTATTCAACTATCAACAAAGGTATTTATAGTTTTTTGCTTCAGTTTTCATTTCTTTTTAAATGAAATAAATACCCTGCAGTCATCTGGGAACATGTTAGTCCTGATTGAAATATTTATAATGTTGGGAAAATAGCTTCACAATAGAGGTGCATCCATTTCCTTGATGATGATGTTTCTTCAAACCCTGGTAACTTATGTAATTTTAAAATGTTAGTTATATTTCTAACAACACATTCAGATACCCTTGAGAGTTCAAATTCCTTTGAAACTTTTAATGTGCCGTAAAAGTTAGCAATCCTTTAATTGTCATAAATATTTGATTCTCTTGGAAGAAGAGCCAAGAAACTAATAACTTTTAATGGCTTTTAAACCAAAATAACTACTTGTCTAGAATCTTTTTCGGAGAGTTTGATCAATTTGAAAATTATATTATCATTTTAAATACCCTGGCCTTGTTAAACGGTTTTCATTAGCTCTTTATTTCAACAGCTACTTAATTCACAAAGTTTGATACATTGATGAAAAGCAGTTTATTAAAATTATAGTTATAATTATATAAAATTATATAAAATCATTATTATAAAAATGTATAATTAGACTGAAAAGTTTTGTGTTAGACTGTGTAAATTTAGAGAAACTTTCAGCAACTGATGGAAAACTTGAAGAAATCAACTTAGCCACTAGTGAAGTTAAGATTAAATAAAACTGCGAACTACATAATACAAGGGTGGCCCAGTAAAAGAAACCAAGCTCCAGATCTTGTTACAGCTTACTGGTTTTATGAAAATTAATTGTCACTCGTCAAAGGAATATTAGCTGAAATAATGTAATATCTGTTTGGAATGAATGAAAGAATTCATCATAGTGTAATACACTACTACATTCGACACGTGTATATCGAGAAATTCTAAAACTGATAGTCGCAAACTTTCATAAATTTAATAAAGTTAGTGCCCTCAATAATTAGAACGACTGAAGAATTACGAAGCGATAAATCATTACAGTACACTTTGAAGGAATTTTAACAGTTTAACAAAATGTAGGAATATCCCGACACAAAACTAAAAATATGGCATGGCAAAATTAAATTTACAAATTGTAAATAATTTATTAAAGAACCTAAAGACACGAGCCTATACATATATTTAACTGTAGAGACACTTTCAGCCGACAGCTAAGCTTCACCTGCTCAACTAATCAGTAGAAGACGAGTTCGACTCCTGACAAGCATATCACTAATTAGGATTTGACCAATCGAAAATATTGTATTCATGAAATTATAAAAATTAAATCGAAATATCAGACATAGAAGAAAAAAAGACACATCTTCATAAGTTGAACATGTCTATATGGATGATATAGCACCTGAAGTTGTTATACGTGTAAGTAAAGATGCTAGAACTAGTGATAAACGTAGTTGTTTTGAAACATTAACGATTGAATAACGATTGAATAGCATTCAAGATGACGTAAAACTATTAATAACACGATCGAGTCGAGTATCGAGAAGATCAAAGCTAAGCAATGATCATGAAAAAACAGTGTCTGAAAATATAATAACACATTCTGATATTATAAACTACTAGCGATTTACAAAATACAGAAATCAAGTTTATAATCAACAAAAAATCCATGTGTCATATAGAAAAATTATCCCATTTATTGGGAAATTATTGGCCCTTTTTAAATCAAGCTTTTTTAATATTGGGACGTTTTACTTTATTACGTCATTATCAACACTCTATTATGGCGACTGTGAAACTTAAATAAAATTGAGAAAGGAATTATAATAATTTATTAAGCCTACGTTTCGGGCGGCAACCTACTCTGTACTCGTCTTACAATGTATTGAAAAAATTTTATATAGTTTGTATAAGTATCTATATTTTATATTTTTGACGTGGGCCAAGAATCAGCCTTAAGTTATATTTCCAGAAGTGCCAACGGGTTTCGTCCTGTTGTACTTAGAGGTCCAATTTGAGCTTACTGTAATGAAAATCATTGGTCTCTTTTGTATTAGAAATAAAAATCCTAGACCACTAGGCCAGAAAACCTAATTTCATAGTTTTTTTTTATTATTTCCTCGTTGTAAATATGTAAATTTACAATGCATGAAATAATTTACCACAGGAAAAAACCTACTACATCAGCACTATAAAAAATGATTATGTTCTGGATTTAGATATAAAGCGATGATGGAATGGTTTGAAACCCAGCAGAGATACCTTGCGCTAATTGAGCCGCTAACTGTTGATATGTTTGCTATGACCGGCAAAATGACTGCAACACCTAGTTGCCCCATTAAATTAGTAGCCAATTTCAACCCATCCTCTGGTTCGCAAAGTTATGAATCTTCTGGCTTTAGCTGTAATGTTCCATGTGAATATAAGCTTCCATTCTTCTTAAAACGGCCTGGTCCGAGAATTGGGATGTTTAGTGTAGCAGGGCATGAAGGGCGACCTGGTCATCACACACAGGTATAATATAACGTTTAATCTGTCTATAATTTCATGCATACCGCTATTTTATGATTTCCCTTTTTAAAATGTATTTTTACTGAGAAAAAGTATGTATCATAGTATGTATAATAATTTTTTTCATTCCCATCTCTAGTTAAAAGTTTCAAGTTAAATATGAAAGTTCGGAAATACTTTTGCAAACAAAAATACTTTTCTTCCATTGAGCGTTAAAACATTATCCAATTTCGGACAAATGATTTTGATATTCAGAAAAAAGGCAATAAGTATTTTTTCCAAATAGCAAATTACGTACAGAATATGTAAGGGGTAGCAAATTACGTACAGAATATGTAAGGGGTAGCAAATTACGTACAGAATATGTAAGGGGTAGCATTATCATTCAATTATGATTATGATAAAAAATATGATTTATTCTGTTAATAACCCGCTGTAACTTTCTACTTTGATCTTCTACTAAACTATTAGATAAGTAGACTAAGCTACGTGACCTTATCTCTCGCTAAATTAACTAACAAATAAACAAATACAAATTAATTCGATTATCCCATAGGAGGAATTGATCCCCCGACCTCTGGTTTGCGAACCAGTGCTCTAACCACTGAACTACAATCACCGACAAAAAAAAACTGACTTATGTTATGTTTTTCATAATTTCAGAGGTATTCACCTCTGTTGATATGGGTGCATAGAAATCCATCTATAATAATACAGTAATAATAAGGAGGTTGATTGATTCTTACATTAGTTCTCAATCTAAAACGTAGTTTATTCCACTCTGTTATCCTGTTTAACATCTCCTTATCATAAGCAGACAAATACATTATTCAAAAATGGAAATGGTGATAGCTAGATAAATTATGTGCAATTTAGGCTAGAATTAATCTCTGACCTACTTTAAATACTGACTAGTTTATGAGACTTTTTAAAAAAAAACTTTCTATAACCGTCGCCTTTTAAGAAAGCTCTTTTTTAGGTAGGGTAAATTCCAATTGTTAATAAATTACTCGAAAGTCGGATAGGAAAATATTATTGTTTTTTTGTTTTTTTGTAGCTTCAAGGTTTTCAAGAACACTTCATATCAGGCAGCGATAGAAAGGATCTGATTGACTGGTTGGATGCGAGCACCTATTATACAGCGTTTACAGAGGGTTGGGCACTATATGCTGAAAATCCTTTACTTGCAGTCGAAACTGACTTTTATAAGGAAAATGCTATAGAAGAATACGGAATGATAAAGTGGCAGATATGGAGGGCGTTAAGGCTGATAATAGATACCGGTTTGCACGATAGAAGTAATATCTCGGTCATTTATTATTTAAAAGTTGCCCCCACCTTGCATATAGGGAGAGTTATGCCAGAGGATGAAAGAGTTATTTTGATTAAAATTTTTTCTTCTGAGTTCGGAAGCTCAGGCAATATCTCCAGCTCTTGAAAAATTGACTTTTTTGCATAAAATCAATAAAAAATTCCTAAATATCATAATACAGTTACCATTTCCCCAAGGGTGACATGTCCCCATAGGTGTTAGGATTCTTTTAGTAAATATCATGATACAATTGACATTTTTTCTAGGGTGACATATCCCCTAAGGTTTGAGGACTCTTTTAGTAAATATTGTAATACAATTAACATTTCTCCTAGGGTGACATGTCCCCTAAAGTGTGAGGACTCTTTTAGTAAATATCAAAATACAATAAACATATCCCTTAGGGTGACATTTCCCCTAAGATGTGAGGAAAAATATGAAATAAATCATGAGAGGAATTTCAGGGCCAACAACACGCAAAATATAGTATAGTGGCTAAGTTTCAGATATTTATTTTGTTGGCACACAATCCTGAAAGCGGTATCTCTACTTTCCAATTAGGAGTCTTAGACATTTAAACTTAACTATAAATTAATCAAAGTTATATCAAAATTAACCTCAGGGTTTTGAGTTTCGATTTTTATCCATAAATTTAGAATTTTAGAAAAAGAAAGAGGATATCGAGTCAATCAGTAACATTAACAAAAAATTAACATTATATTTTTGACGATATTCATAAGAAAATTTTCCCAACACATTGATTCTTTCTTTATACTTTCCAAAAAAGACATTTTATATTTCGATAAATTACGATCTCTTCGGTAAATTCCTTGTAAATTTATAGCATGGTGAGGGCCTTAAACTGTTTAGTTTTCGTCATAGATCGTTTCCATATTTCAACATTGCGGCCACGTGAAAAAAAAAATGGTCGCTCCAGTGTCGCACTTGTAGCTGGGTTCACTAGCGTTAGTCGGCAGATTCTAACGATGTTTAGAATCAACAACTTCACTTTGTTGTCCCGACTATGTCTTGAAAAGATTTTGGGGGAGCTTCGTCTAACATATGATAACATATAATAATAATATAAACATATAATAATAGTAGAAAACAGGAAACTCTAACTTGTCTTCATTTCTTCCATACCATCTTCGGAGGTTTGGTTTCGTGATCCTTAGGGAAAAAGCTCCTCCAGGTTTGAACAAACTTGAAAATTGGGTTGATCATACCGTTCTTTGATAGCAGCTATTATGTCATCCAAAGCATCAGAGTAAACTTGGCGATATTTTTCTTCAATAATTACTGGATCTTTTGATTCACTGGAGCTTTCTTGCCCATACAAAAAATGTAAAATTAAAATAACTGGGACACTTCCTCCTCTTCTTTAATTTGGGTTGACTCACTGGTAGTTTTTCTGTTTTTTTGCTGACGAAATGACACTCCCCTATCCATTTCTGCATCTATGTCAGCCTTGATATTCCCGACTATGTTTTCTCTCATTGGAGAATATTTGACAAGAATACATATTTCTCCAACCTTCCCTAAAGCATTATTAAGAATTTTCACGTTCTCTCAGGTGTTCTTGATAGAAAGGCTTAATTAATGAAATACCCTGACGAGCAAAAATTTAAACACGCTCCATCAACTTGATGAGATATTTACTTTGCACAATCCTGTTTGTTTTGAGGTCTCACACATTGTATCACTAACATCGGCACTTCTAGGGAAAACTAGCTCAAAAATTTTCGGGAGAATGCTAATGCTCGTTTGTAATAAACATTTCTTTCTCTCTTTCGACTCTTTGTTCTTTTGATTACTTTTCGAAGAAAAAAATCTGTCATCTTCTTGCTAGCTATTTTCTCTCTTACACAACACAAGGCTGTTTTGATTTTTGGTGCGTCAATTTCGGTTTAATTTGTATCATTATGAAATAAATTTGTTATCAAAGGTATTTTTACGATATTTAATATGATTTAAATTTGTGAACTTTTTTACCACTCACTTACCATATAAAGTTTGAGAAAATATTCTTTCTTTTATCTATGTATACATTCTATTTTAGCCTTGGGTAGAATTTCGGTAAAGAAGTTTTTTTATTGTAATGTTAATAAAATAAAATTTTCCTTATTATTGTACAATAAGATACGACCTGCTTTCAACTTTATAGTAGAAATATCTAAAAAAAAAATCCATTGTTTTTATTTATAGAGTGGGGTTTATACATACAGCATACTATCCATACTAATTAATGAGAATTTTAAATAGTTCCATTAATATTTTATCTGTAATAATTTTTGACATTCTGTTCTACTTTTAATGAGCGTGTTTTTAAAAGTTCCCTCAAAACCGCTGAAGATGAATTGAAAGTGAATTACCATAAATATTTTTATTTCACAGACATGACTCAAGAGGAATCGAAACAACTATTTAAGGAATTTGCATGGGATGCTACAGACAAGTCTCATAAAGATACTTTACGTTATATGGGTGCCCCTGGACAAGCGACAGCCTATATGATTGGGCAGCTAACTATATGGAACATTAGAAATAAAACTGAGGATAAGCTTAAAGAAGCTGGAATACATTTCGACGAAAAGGAATTTCATTATCAAATACTGTCACAAGTAAGATGATTCTTTATGAGAAATTTGACTTTTACACTCTAATTTCATTTATACAAAAAAAAAAACTAATTGTATAGAATAAACTTCTTAACAGTTAGTGCCAGAAGACTAAGGATACGTTTTACCACCCGGATATGCCCCCAGTCTACCGTTTTAAGACAATTACAAAAAATACGCTATTAAATTATTGCTAATTATTTTCATTTTTAAATTTAAATTTCAGTTTTCTATTTGTAAAATTAGAATCTCCTATCCTCCAAGTTTAATTGGTCTTATTGAATTTAAGGGATCTTCTCCGCTCGACTATCTTATCAAATACATGGATACCTTTGTGGAATGCAAGATAGACGATTCCTCAAGAAAAGACTGTAAAGAAGTTCTTAATCCAAAAGCTAGCGCAACAGATAAAGGAGTTCCTTTTGGCAATGTAGAAAGCTGGAAACGTTTATATCAACAGGCTAATTTATTAGAACATTTTGATTAAAAAATAGACTTTTTTAAAGAAGTTTTCGGTAAATTTTTCAGACATGACTCAATTGGTTGGAAAACCGCTTTAAATTAAGCAAAACCCGAAAAATAAGTGAAAATATTTCGTCACAACCAAAACATTTTATTTAGAGTTAAATTGTACCATGACATACTTAAAAAACCCGGCTTTATATATTGCTTAAATTGAAAAAAAGAAGGCCAGCTTTTTTATAAGGATTCTCAATGTTTAGAGATCCGCGGTCAACCTTGCTTTTTCAAGATGTGTTGCATTTTAAAAATTGTAGGATATAATATACACTTCTTTATAAGTTTTGTTTAGAAAAATTATTCTAATATATTTTCATGCATATTTAATAAATAGTTTAAATATATAAAATGCAAGGTAGTAGAATAGATATAAAAATGGGGAGTAAGAAGTAGCTTAAAGCTATTTGTTGGTCCCACGTTAAAAATACAAATACATTGGAATTACTTAAACTAACTAACTGTTTGAGTGAAATTTGATTTCTATTATTTTTTTATAATAATAATATCTGTTTTACTGAAATATATATTTAAGCCTAAATGTATAAAATAGGAAAACTGAATAAATTTAGCAGCCTCAAGTAAAATGTTGGACGCAACCTGCTAAACAGAGATTTGATGTCGAGCATCACACTACGTCGTTTAAAATTTTGTAATGTGATTCATGTTTTCATGTTTTGTATATTTAGACTTAAACATATATTTCAATATAACAGACATATTTTAATTTACAGTATAGCTAAATCATGTCCTCTTAATTCATGTAGAAGAAATTTTGCCGCTTTCCATTCTTGGATATTAAATGAATGGATGACATTAAATCCATGATTAAATGAATGGATGGCATTAAATCCATGATTAAGGTAAGCAAAACTATAAGAAACGTATTCTGAAAGACATTCTGATGGTCTTGTAAGGCCAACTCTAGATAACAGATTTATACAGCTAAATTCTTCATGATGTACAAAAGACTCATTTATACATAATTTCTTGTAACAAAATCTATATTATCTATAATTTCTTTGCGATATAACCACCGATATCTGCAGCAAATTGAAGTACTTCATCAGAAAGAAAGACATTTTCAAAGTCAATTTTATGAAATACTTTTCAAAAAATCTGAATAAATATTATAGTTTTCATTAACATTTATATTATTTTAAAAAATACTGATACCTTCTTTGACTAAGTTTTTAATTTTAATGGTGTTCTCACTAGACAAGACGTCCTTTAAGCTTATTAAAAATCTTTCTCCACTCAATTTTTGGTATTGTCCAAACTTTTCTTTCTTTTGGATCACTTTGAAAGCGTGCTTTCAAAACATACTGAAAATTATTATGAAAGAAATCTTCCGTCATTGAAGCTTGGCATAAAACTGCTCTTTATGAGGCAGCAAATGTTTGTAATATCAATATAAAATTTTCAAAAATTGGAATCTTAGAATCTTTCTAAGATTCTAACCATATAACTAATGCAAGAAGGAAATCTGGTTTTTTATCATTTGGTACTGCTGCATCATCAAGTTGATATAGTTTGATATAGTCCACCATTTGTTAGAATCATCAGTTCGGTCAAGAAAATATGGTCGAATTGCAGCTATTGATGCATCACGGAAAGTACCGAGAGCAATATTAACATCTTGTTTGAATTTTCCTGGGTGAAGTACTTTATTTGTTATCTAAGAAGATTTTTTTAAATTAGCTTCTAATTTTTCATCTCTATGATAAACATCAGTAAGATGTTCCGAGATATTTCATCAAATTTCACATGAATATCATCCTGAAAACCACAAAAATTAAACAAATGAAAAATAAATCTTTTTGTTTTCAGCAAGTTGTTTCGAAGATGAACTGCATTATAAAATAGATAAATCTTTTTGGAATTTCTGTAAATACAAAACTTTCAGGACCTGGCACATTGTCATTTAGTAATTTTGAAAATGCAGATACATAGCTCTGACATTTATGATTAAAAAATATGTTTAACTTGAGGTGTGAGTTTTCCCTTGTTTGTTTGTACAAAGTAGTTTTTTGTTCTGTTTTATTACTTAGTTGTATTAACATGAAAATTGTCGATATTTCTCTTTGTATATATAATTTACTTCCTATTAAGATCATTCATAATTCTTTTGTATATATTTCGTTTTTGTTAATATTTGAAAAAACCTCGGAGTATTTCATAATTTCTTCTGGTTATTATTCAGTCATTGTTTTTAACTGTTTGTAATGTCCATTACACTGTAACTACAATTATGACATAGCTATTTGCTCATAGATTTTATAAGTAATGAGTTGATTTATATTTTATTTAGGTTTTATGTAGTTTTTTATTTGCAAGAAAATATTTGATTTGATGTAAAGTTCTTTTCATCCAAAATCTCAATACAATTTGGAATTTCTGTTTTTAGTCACTCGCTGTCAATTTTACAACAGTCACTGCTTTAATGATATAGGAAATGTTTTTGTTTTTAAGTCCAACATCTTAAAAAAAACAAAAATTTTATATAGCTTATTTTCTTGGCTCATTCCAATCACTTCTCCCCCAGAATATTCGTTTCATTTTTGTAAATACATTCCATCATATAAAATGACTATAACTTCAGAGATGCTTCCATTTTCACGCAATTAAACTAGCAACATTAAAAGAGTCTATTTTGCCTTCTTTTATTTTAATTAATGTCAATAACGATGCTAAAGGAAACTCTTTTAGCAATAAATGGTAAAACTGCAAGGATGTATAATTTCTACAGAATAAACAGGAGCCAATTTGAAGACATGTGATTTTAAATCTTAAAATATATGTTTGGAAAATTTTCATTTTCTTACTTATAATATGCAGGAAAATTTTCTTTCCAGCGTGCATTGATTAGTGGTTCGAAACCATTGAGGTAGAGGAGCAGGCACACTTCTAATAAATAATTGTACATGCAAATCATTGTCCACACCAATACATTCAGAGACTTCTGGAATTTTCAGCGGGAAAATTTTTTTATAAAATATGATAGAACTTTCACTTTTTGAAAATGAATAGTCAGGTGGACAATCTGGTTCAGTAAGACAACTTAGGACAGATATTGTATCACTAGCTAATACGAACACTTGATATTGATCCTCTCGAAAATCCTCTTTGCTGGTGATTTTACAGGTGCTGTCATTTTAACAGTTTGAATAAGTGAATTAGTATAAATTGTAGGAATCGGTTTTGTGATTTTATTAATCTTAATCTTGTTTCTTGATCTCCAGTTTGGGAATATTTCTTATCAAAATGTTTTACACAAATAATAGATGAGGAAGATCAGGGGCGGATCTATGGTATTACGTGTTAGGCGGCCGTCTAAGGAGAAAAATCATTTTACTATTAAGGTGTATCTTACTTAACATTTTATAAGCCACCGCCTGATTGCCGTCGGAGAAATCCGCTGGAAAGCAAAATTTTATGATTTTTCGTAAATGGCTCTTTGATGCAATAGGCGAAATTTATTTCGCCTCAGGCGATCTCGGTACTAGATGGAGAAATAATAGCTACTCTTCTATGTAAAGTTTAAAAGCGCCTATAGTAGTATGGAAATAAGTGGTCAATCCGCCTGTGGCATGGAAATGAAGTATGGAACATTATACAAAATTAAAAATTGAAGCTGACAAAAGTCTTTAGTCTCCTGCATGAAATGCTGCAACATCGTCTCCACGTAACTATTAAGTCTGACATTTTTGATAAAGTACTCACAGCTTTACGGAGCAAAAATTTAGTTTTCTTAGATGAGATTTGCAAGAAGTTGTCTATTGAGGTAGACTCTTTATATTTTCTCTCTGAGAAAAACCATTCTACATTGGTACATCAAGGTCCCCTTAAGCGAAATATTAATGCAGAAGCATACCTGAACAAAAAGTGTAAATCAGATAAACTTGTATCTGTTCAGTAAGTGCCAAACTCGCTTTTTTCGCTTTATTTACCTAGAAGTAACATGTTTTCTCATGTTAGAAGTGTTTAGTTACCTCTTCTCCCCCCTCCACACCCCCCTGTTATAGCA